>WBMZ01003279.1:0-41866 GCA_013400975.1 Atrichornis clamosus
TGCCTTTCAAACTAAGACACCCACACAGATTGAAGGAGTTTGGTTTGTGCTTTTTCAGACTGAACCTCAATTTGATGAGGGGTTCATGGCACCAGTGACAGAGTTCCAATGCTGTCCCCTCCAGATAAGGCCCAGGTATTTGTTGTAAACACTGGAAATACAGGAACTGGAGAATTTGATATTAACAGAGGATGGAGCACCTTTGGTGGGTTTAGCAAAGAGCAATCCTGGCACTGTAACCACAGCAGTGAATACAAATCACCTCACCTCGATGGGGGCAGGGGGCCAATGTAAGTCTCCAGTCAGGCAGACAGAGCCCCCTGAGCCTGCTGAACTCTCGCCAGGGTCTGTGTAATGCCCTTAAACACAGCCCTGTAGAGCTGGGCACACTCAGTCAGAGCATTCCTGCAACATCAAAGGCTCCTGCTTGGTGCTTGGCCCATTCCCAAACAACTTTCTTCTCAGTCCATTTCTGCAGAGAGGCACTAGCAATGAAGGTTCTCCAGCACCGTGAAAGCCCCAGGAGAGTTTGCAGTTGTTTCACCGTGGTCAGTACAGGGAATTGCTGGACTGTGTTTGGTATTTCACTAGGCTACCCAGGCCAAACATCCCAAATAAATTGCACAGCAGTACCAAGACCCTGTATTTTCTGTGGATTGATTGCCCAGCCTCAGTCCTGTAAGCAGGCTTTCAGCTATTCAGCAGCTGCCTCAGTTTCTTGTTATGACTCACCATAGTCAATAAACCACCAATAAAATGGTGAACAGTGACAGCACCCAACCATCAGCTGTCACCATTTGGTGGCAAAGGGGGGGACTGTCGTTACATCCCTGAGGCAATACCTGAAGAGCGTATTGCTTTTGTGGCCAGGTAAAGACTGATCCTGACCCTCTGAAGCAATGGCTATAGAAAAGAAAGCATTGGCAAGATCCATTGTCACCTTCCAGGGAAGTAAATTTTTGCTGGTTTTTCCCATGAGGGTCACCATGTCTGATACCATAACTGCAAGTGGGAGGTGACTTTGTTCAAATCTGTGTAATCAACAGCCTCTCTCCAAGTGCCATCCGAATTTCAATCAGGCCAAATAGGGTTGTTAAAAACAGTCATGGTTTCTCTAACAATTCCCACTCATTGGAGGGTCTGAACTGTTTGAGCAATTTCCTCTTCCCCCCTGGAATGTGATACTGCTGTACCTTCACCACCTTGGCAGGCACTGGCAGCACAATAGGATCCCACTGCAGGAACTCACAATAAACAGTTATGGATGGAGTGGCAAATCCCACTTGTGGAGTTCCAAAGCAAAAATGACCATTCAGTACTTGCCCTGCCAGCACATCAATGCCCAAGATTAAAGAGGTATTCTTTATTTGGGACAATTAACACCTGCATGACAAATGGGGTGGTGTCTCTTATCACTAAAGTAATATCATCGTGTAATGCAGTAACTTCTGTGCCTGTATCCACCAGGGCTGACACATGAAAAGTTCCCCCAGAACTTTATCGTTAGAGAAATGTAGGGTCATCCTGGCCAGTCCTGGTGAGAGGCTACAGTGGTGCAATTTCAGGGAACCCACCAACCATCTGCTCATGTGCTTTGGTATCTGCCAGAAGTTGTGGTGCTTTGAGGTGGCAAGAGAGGCAGGGAAGGATTATCTCTATTCACAGACACCAACTTTTGCCAACAGTGGAACATTTCTGATGTTGTAATTCCTCTGTTTCTGACTGTGGAACAGCAGCTTGCACAAGGTCGTTCCATGTTTTCTTCCTTTTCCCTGTGAGGTGACTCTTTTAGGCTTTGCTGGCTGATTGTCTCTCCCACACAGCCAGCTCTGGGATCACAGCCCCAGTATCCCTCAAGGCATTCATAAGGGTCCCTATGTTACCAGCAGCATTCATGAGTGATGATACAACCAGGGTTTTCAACTTATCAGGTGCCCCTTTCACAAACTGCATTTTGGTTCTTCTCACTAGTGCTGCTTCATCGGGATCAGATCCTGTGCTCAGGGCATGGGCCAGCCCCACCTGCCACAGCAAACCAATCCCTTCTTGCATTGTGCACCAGGTCCCCAGGGATGGCCCCCACTCAGCAGGATCTTCACGTGCTGCACACAGCCATTGATAGAGCATAGGCACCATGTCCCACCCACCAAGACCCCTGATATTCCATTGCTGATCATATGCCTCCTGGATTTTAGCAACAGTGGTTATGGGAGTTAATAGATGCTTTTCACCCACTAATAAGGGAAGACTCAGCATTACCATCCCAAGCTTGTAAAATCCTTGCCAGTGTGGTCTCCCTGCTCTTCTGCTCTTAGGTCTCTGAAAATTCCCATCACTTTCAGGGTATGGGTCCATGTGACCTGTACCCCCCTGCCTGGGAGAATCTGCTGCCCCTCCATTTGCATGAGGGCTTGTGCTTCTACCACCTCCTTATCTGCTGAGTCTGCCTCATACTCAATCTCAGAGTCCATCCAAATATTTCCATCCCATTCCTTGGGAAGGTTTCTTAATAAGAGCACAAACTTGGGAAGGTGAGACCATACTTTCCCCATATTTTTGCCTTTGTTTTTTAGCAATGCATCCCACCAGCCATTCTACAGTGTGTTGCTGCTCACAGCACCACTCTGGAGCAGGAAATAATTCTCACGTGAACTCCTTTGCATCTTTTAGAGTCCCGATTTCCTCCTTCAGCTCTCTCATGTGGCTCCATGAGGCTGTAATCTCATGGTTGAGAGCTCTAAGACCAGTGAGTAATAACCATCCCAATCTCCCTGCCAACCTGTGAGTAGATTCCATGCTGCTTTCCAGGGTAATTCTCGCACAGCTGACTCGATTGTCTGTGGAGTAACCACTGCTACATCTTCTGTTTCAGGCCATGCCAAAATTCAGGGAGTCACCATCATGGCCTCCCCAGGCCCCAGCTTTTCCTTAGCCATGGCATGGCTGGTCCTGGCCTCTCCTGACTACATCAAACATGTGAATTGGCACGTACAGGTAACCAGGCTGGCCACCAAACCGCAGCTGAAATACAAAGAGTAGAGTTACATATAGATAACACTTCTCAATCAATAGTCAATAAAGCAGGATACTATTCCATATTAGACACTCATAATGGCACACAAATCTAAATGAGCAGCTGTACTGGGAAATAGACAATTATCATCTGGCTTAGGTAGAAATACCACTTGAAAGGTGGAAAGAGATAAGTAATGACAATACAAAAAGGAAGCCAAGTCTCAGATTTTATATTTTCCTTGGGAATAGGGCCAGCAGTGGCAGTCCCAGTAAGGAATAGCTATTTCTTCAACTGCACTGTGGAACAAGTCTCTGTTCTATTTCCAGAGAATTTTGCAAATGCAACATTCTGGAACCACCCTTAAAAGTGCATTTCAGTTGGGCAGTCAGAGGGGAGAGAACAGATAACATGGACATCAGAACAATGTGGGGAAGCACTTTGGCCCTTGAGGAAGTTCGAGCCCCCATGGACTTGATGTTCTTGTTCTGCAGCCACGCAGACAAATCCTCCCTCCAAGGCTGCAAATCCCATATTTTTCATAAGCACTGGATTCAATTAAAAAAAAAATTTAACTACTAAAAGACAGTTCCAGTTAAATGTTAACTGCTTGCATCACCAGACCTAAGAGCTCACTGTGGCTCCCGCTGCCAGAACTTCCAAATAAACTAGGCAAACTTGCTTATAATAGCAGGAAGAAATCAGATCTTTCCAAGCACTGAGGCTCAGCCAAATGCATCCCAGAGTCCTGTGTTGCCATGAACCAGCCAACCACCATTTGAACCGAGGCTGGAGCTGGTTTCCACATTGCTTTGTTTATATTGACTGCATTTATGATGCCTCAGAAGTTGCCAGTAAAATATTTATTTAGCAGTTAAAACGTTCTGCAAATGATTTTGCTGTCCCAAAAGATAAATATTTCTCAGCATTCTGAAATGATACATTGATGTTTTTGTTAAGGAAATTGCATGTTGATAAAATTTTCTCAGATTACACTTTGCCGTTCCTTTGTATTTGAAGTGGCCACATTAATTTTTTGTGATATTTATTGTAATTGTAAATTGCACTGAGATTAGAAACATTAAACTTACCATAAAATGAAACACATTTCAAGTATTTCCGAGTCATCTATTTAAGGGCTTGAGGACACTTTTGATCCTTCAGGTTACCAGAGAGCTCTAAGCTTACAGGACAAGGATCCAACCCAAACCAGAATCCCACTTTAAACTCTTGGGGATACTTTTTCTGTTTTTTATTTCCCCGTCTCTCTTTCCTTCGTTTCTAATACACTAATATCCAGCTCCATTTTAGGGTGTCTCTGAACTGCTAAATTTCAGTCTGAATGTGATGCTTGCAGCAGATTTGAAATTTATGCAGGCTATTAAATAAAAATAAATATAGCACTACCATCTTTACTTATTCCTTCTGCTTCCTTTAACCTCCAAACAACACTCACATCCATGATTTGAGTTGAACCTACCAACTTAGACACAACAATACTGTTTCTCTAGACAAGGCCAGACACTTGCAAATGAGTGAAGGCTCTCAGTGCTCCAGATCACCAAAATTTCTATGAAACCTGGTGGCCTTTGAGTCTGCTCCCAGGCATGGGGGGTATCCAGAGTAAAACTGTATTGCTGTGAAAAATTTCACTCCAGCTTACACCATAAACCAGAATTCTATTGCACATGAATAAAAGAACTTCACCCAAAGGTGACCCCAGACCAAACCTTCAGGTGCAATGCTGAAATCATTCTGGGTTTAGCAGCTGAGTTAATCAAGTAAACTCTGATTTTTGGCCACTCCTGTATTAGACATTAATGAAACAAGATGGGAAGAGTAATAGAAAACCAGATGTCTTTCCTCTTTTTAATATGAAAGAAGCAGCTCTGGCTCTTCCAAGTATCAGCAGAGGTGGTGTGGCTCACCAAGGACAGGAGACTGGGTTGTTTGAACAGGCTCAGTGCCTCATCTGCTGCAGAAACAGGCTCCCAGCAGCTTCACACTGGCAAGTAAAACTTTACCAGCAGAATAAGCCATCCAGTCATGTATAAATATGCAGAGGTCGGTAGATGTAATTCTGAAAAAGTCTCACACGCAGAAACACATTCCTATCAAGTATGAATAAGTATCACTTAATAAAGCATCTTTAATTTGTATCACAGATCGCTGAGCAACTCCACTGCTTCCACCTTGATGTTTAGCTTCTAATAAATACCCTTATAAACAATTTAGGAATTAAATTCATTCTCAATATGCTCAATATACTCAGTTATTGCATTACCAGTGCTGCTGCATTTTATATCTGTGTGCATGGTGTATTTGGAGGATGTGGGGAAACTTGTAGGAAAAGCATCCATCACACACTTGTAATGAAATGGAAAACTGTCCTTATGTGCACCATCCTTCTTCATGGCACAAAGCGAATAAACACTCCTTCTTCACAAAGAATTTTGTTTGTCTTCCTACTATGAAAAGAAACCACATTTATTTTGGATAAGGGCTGAGATTTTCCTGTTCAGGTAAAATCTTAACCTCGTTAAATCCCATGACAAAACTGCAATTCACTTAAAGGATGCTGATAAAAAGGTTCACTGTCATAGGTCTTCAAGGGTTTTTTTATAAAGGAAAGGTATTTGAGTTTCATAAACAGGTATGATACCATCTTCATTTTTTGAGCTTAAAAATTAGGGTAAGGGTTTTTTACTATTATTTGGGGATTTTCCTCTTTATTTTCTTTTACATAGATGGATTTTTTTTGTTTGTTTGTGTTAGCTGTTTTCAAACATTCAGCAGTATCACATGCAGTTTACCCCTCAGCAGGAGAAACTACCTTCAGCTTTACCTATCTTCTTCCTTAAACTCTGATCCTCAGTTACACCTACTGAGAAAAATCAACCTGAACAGATCACCTGAGTGCAGTCAGAATGTGCTTGTGGAGAGCACAGGATACTGCCAGACCCCCCAGTCTATTTCTCTTGAAACAGTGCTGGACTAAACACTCAACACAGAAAAAATTCCAATTTGCTAAAATTTCCCATCTTCCTCACCAGTGTTTTAGTGCATCGTATTACCTAGGTTTAAAATAAAGAGAAAATAGAATCTAATCAAGTCAAGTCAAATCACTACACTCCCCCAACATTTTTCAAACATTTGGAGGAAAAGTTTTTCCCATTTATATATAAAAGAAACTTTTTTTTCTATATTTTCTCCCTTTTGGTTGGTTTTCATGGTGCGGAGTTTTGCCATTTGATTTCAGAGCACATCTCTGAATCCATTGGGGATCTTCAGGGACAGGATGAAACCTTAGACATATAGGAAAAAGTTCCCATTCTTACTGTTTTGGGTCCAATTTTTTTAAACAGTCAACAAATACTTTCCAGTAACAAACCTTGACATCTCTGAATGCCAACTCTTAACAAGTACGGTTAATTAAAAGAAATCAAAACCAGCTTTATAAACGAACACGGTTGCAACCACAACCTCCAAAGAGGCTTCACCTTTTCCTCTGTGCAGCACAGCCCCATTGCTCATTCCATAACCTCGTGGAATAAAACATTTAGGCCTCTTCCACAGGAGTTAAAGTAAAAGTTCCTCAGGTCATCAGAGAGCCTGAGAGTGCTCTGAATAAACGCCAACCATTAGAGGGCAATCTGATGACATGAACTGGCATTGTTCTAGCACAAGGACTGGGATTCACTCCAAAAACACTGATATAGGGGATTTCAGGTACCATGGATGTGCATCCAGAACTGTGAAAAGGCTCTTGATAAAATATACGAGTGAACACAAGGCAGAATGGACTGTGCCAGGGTCTTGTTTCACAGCACTGCACGTGCCTGCATAGAGTCAGAGAGTCACTGAACAGTTTGGGCTGGAAGGGACCTTAAAGATGATCTCTATCCAACCCCTGCCGTGGGCAGGGAAGTCACTGATGCTCTCCAGTCAGGAATTAAACCCATCATGTTTTAGACCAAAGAGTGGTGAACCTCAGCACAGACCAATGGGTGTGACCGGGGTGCAGGGAAGGCAGGAAAACATTGAGGGAATGATGGCAGAGCTCCATAAAACAAAATTTGTGTGGGGAAAAAATAAAAGGGGCTGTTATCTTTGAGACAACACACGGCCTAAGTGCATCAAGTGAAATGATCAGGTGGTAATTAGCAAAACAAACAACAGGAAGTAGCTCTTCACGCATTGTACAGACAACAGAACTTGTTGCCTGACAATCTGGCACATGTCAAGGTCAACTGGGCTGAAAATGACAAATAAATACATGAAATGCCTGCTAGAGCCTAATATACATGTCCACTTGTGCCTCGGGAAATCCTGGAGCAACAAGTGAGGCAAAGTACCTCTGCAAGACAGAGGAGCATCATTATCTGCTTTCCTCTTTTCCTACCTGTTTAGAGCACAGTGCTGACCACTACCAAATCTTAAAGCATGGTTAAAGCTGAACAAGTCCTTGCAGTCTTAGAAAACTGAGCTTTTTGACTGCCACCCTTCTCTGGGAGTTAATATTGTCCTTGACAGAGACATGTTGAGGGTAGAGGCATCAAAACTTGGTAGTTTCAGCACAGACTGGCATAATTAAGGATTGAAGTGAAGAAAAGGGACTGTAACCCAGAATGTAAAATATTTGGAGTTATCTCATTATTCATCTTCTAATTGTTGAATGGTTCTTCATCACAGGTCAATTCTTAAGGGTTGCAGTGAAGCAGGAACTAGAGGAATCTGAATATAATTAATAAGTTTGTGCCAGACGCAGCTCAAGAACTTTGGCAGGGAAAAATCCTACTGATTAGAAAAGAACAGCATGAAACCTGTATTCTCTAAAGCAATCATTATCTCCAATCTTCTTGTCTCTTTATAAAACCAATTCATAGAAGGATTCAGGTTTAAACTTACAGTTCATTCCTGGGAGGAGAAGTTGCATCTCCCAGGTACAGCAGCTCCATTTATAAAATCATTGACCCTGGAAATTATGCTTGGCCTTGGAGCTTTCACCTGCATTGCATGCAGGAACAGAATGTGTACTGGGCAGAATTTGTGGACACTCAAGGACACACTGACCATGAACACCAATAGCAAAAATATCATCAGGAAAAACGCACCTGGAAAATGTGAGATGTGTAAATGTAAGGTCAAAGAAGAGAATTCTTGTAAAGTGTAAATATCCAGGCCTAAGAAAACACAGCGGGGTTTTTAATGTTAATAGGGCAGAAAACTCAAGTATGTGCCACAGTTTTTGACCCAGTTTTGGGTGCTGCCAGTTCTGGGCTCTCTGGTTATAAAGGTAGCATTTTCTTATCCAACCCAAATATAACTCTTCCAAATTCATACAGGGATAACATCTCCTCTGGAGTTTGTCTCATCTAGGAGAAGACACTGTGAGGGACAGTATGGAAACAAAAGATTTAGTTACAAAGAAATACCTTTTCTTACTACTTTTTACATATCCAGCCAACAGTTGACATCCCAATATGGTTTAAAAGGTCTGTCAGTTGCTTTTATAAATCCCTTCACAAAAATAACAAGGATTGCAACACAAGAAAGAGAACACATCAGGATGACCATACCCAGGAGCGTGGATGCCAGGCTAGGACTGGAACTCCTAAATACTAACAGATATACCCTAAAAATTCACTGGGACTGCTTCAGTAATGAGAGCCCAAGACAATACAGAGGATTTCTTCTGTCTCCCTGTGGGTGTTTCTGAGCAGTGTTTCCATGTGCATCCCTGTCAAGAACAAGCCAAGAGGTTCCGTGGTTTTACAGACTGGAGACTGCGAGAGGCTCACAGCAGAGATCCTTTTCCTTACCTTCATGACAATCTGCTTGTCATTCTGAAAAGCATTTTCTTCTGAATAATACTGAAGTGTCACTTCAAAACTTCAAAAATATATCATAAAACATGGTAAAAAGGCTCTGCTGGAAGAATAAAATGAGTGGGTAGGAGGAAAGCACACTCATTTAAAAATGAGGTTAATATAAAGCAAGGAAGAAAGCAAATGCATTTTATGAGTTTAGAGACCTGGAAAACAGAAAGCATCACCCTTTTTGGGAAGAGGAATTTGTCAGTCTGTAGAGCAGACAACCGCTATGAGCTTCTGACCACACCAATGCCACAAACACGGAGCCAACGCTGCAGCTTTTGGTGTGGGACTATCGCTTTTATACTTCACCTCCAGCTGCCTTAGCCATGCATCCAGCATTTCTGGGCACTCAAAGGCTTGGTGGAAGCAGTCAAGACTGCTCTACAAAGCACACTCCATGAGTTACCCTCTGGATCCCTTGGACTTCATTGGACTGCAGATGGTGAGAGAACAAAGCAATTCTGAAAATGCAGAGCAGGAATTACAGCAGCAAGACTTTTATTGAATTTTAATCATTAGGAAGACAGGAAAGAGATCCTCATAGAAACCTATGAAAGTTTTGCCATCCAAATATTTCCTGGTGCAATAAGAGCAGCAAAACTAACTGGGAATTATGTGTATCAAGGCAGCTGGCAGATCCATGACTGTCCCTGGAGCACATTGCCTTGCCAAGCTCTCCAAACCTCAGCAAACTACATCCCTCTGAAACCAAGTACTCTTACCTGAGTCCTGATCACACTGAGCCCAATTTCACACTGAAAAGACAAAATTTGGCTAAAATTACGTTTTCTGAAAACTGTTGCAAATTCCTTATCTTCCATGCAGAGAAGGAGCTCTTTGGAACTGCAGGGAGAGATCCTGACCTGCAAGACTCATCCCTGAGCAGTGGATCCCGAGCAGCACACTTCTCCTCCAACCTTTTTGCACTGCTGCTGCTACCTGGAAATGAAAGGGTTAAAGTGCACACTGCTTGCTTTTCACCCAGGAGCCAGTGAAGGCTGACTGCTAATGTGTGTGTTTATCTAAACCTTCTGATGTTCTGTGTGTTTTCTTGAAGGGTTTGTTTTAGAATTTTTTTTCCAACTAGGCTGTATTTTTCCCTTTAAATTAATAAAAGTTAACTCCAGGAGGCTTAGCTGCAATTCACACACTGGCACGGGTAAAGCACTGGCACCTACAAATCTCCTGCCCCATACACACGTGCATTACAGCTTAGCCAAAAATTTGCAAATATTCATTGATACTCAGAAGCAAATTCAGCTGTATTTACAGCTGCTTCACAGGCGCTTTCTGCAAATATTTGCACACTTGTCCTTTACTAGTGCAAATACTAGTGAATAAGGAACTTTAATTTCAAATAACCACCGAGCTGAACGTGTTCTCTTTGGTTTTACACACACGGTCTGCACACGAACGCTTGCCTTAGTGAGACATGCCAGGAGACAAGCAGCACTCTGTGACTTCTAAAATTAACAGTATGAAATCTGAATATGAAATATTTACACACTCATTAACATGGAAAGCTCACAGTACACCACAGAACTCAAAAAAACCCTGCAGGGCCATTTAAACCTTACCTGTGGCAGCCATAACCCTCAAAGAGCTGGGATGAGAGGAGGTTCTGAGCGTCTGAAAGGACTGGCACAAACACCCAGCATTTTGCACAGACTGAACAGGCCCTGTGAGAATTTCTGTTTAATAAATGGGAATATTCAACAACCCAGCTCTCACTTTTACAAAAAGGAGGAGGACAACACACAGAAATTATTCTTTTCTTGAAACATCTATTAAAAGCGATTTTGACTTAGACAAAATGCTATTCACTTCCATATTCCAGCAAATTACAGAATTAAGAGAGAACATAATTTGAAAGAATTTGGGGTTTATGTTCCTTGTGTTTAGTCTCTAGTAAATACCTTAGAAAGTGTTCGTAGCAGGAACAACTGTGTGGGATCTCTCTAAGACCTTGTCAAGCAGCAGAGAAGGAAAAAGCTTGTTAGCTCAAAATGAACAGCCAGCTTCTCCCTCAGAGACCTCACTGTGGTCAAAAAAGTGCATTTTGGGAGCAGCTTCCTTGCCAGCCAAAGTCAGACTTGTGTTTTGCTGACATCTCCTGCCATGTGTAGATTTTTACCCAGAACACTTCCCTGACGCTACTTTCATACTTCACCAAGTAAAAGCTTGGGAGCTGGGGAAGATAAATCATAATAAATGAATCTAATTCATGTAAAATGGCTGTAGTTTATGTAAACTGGCCCAGTGTAGTGTTTGAGGCTCTCTCATCTCCTAGTTATTGTAATCCTATGTCTTCAGACTGACGTCAGATTTCCCAGGACACGCCGTCTTCTGTGTGGATAACCACGGCACATCTGCCTGTCCTCTTCCTCCTCTGTTTACCCTTTATTTGCTTTATTTGCGCAAGCAGGTTTTCAGTCCGGCAGTTAGGAAACATCAGGCTGGAAACAATTGCCACAAATTAATGGGGTTTTGCATAATTTTTCACTGCAAGTCACGCCTGAGTAACTGTTGAGTATGAACGAGCAGGGACACGGTGCTTTAAGCACATTTGCACTTGAACTTTGCAGGCGAGCTCTTCAACACTAACTCAAGGGTTTCCTCCCCAAAAGGTATCCTCCCTTTAAATAAAATCCACTAACTTCAGTATCTTCTCAGAAAGTGAGTATACTCTGCCCAATGCCCTTTAACCCTCTGAGAGAAAAATCATTTTGAAAAAGTGGAGTCTTCTCATTCCAGCTAATACTCAAACTTCAGACACAAATCACTCTCTTGTTCATTTGCCTTATGTACCATTTTGATTTTGGAAAGTTCCCACATTCCCATCCTAAAAAGAAATAACTTTTAAAAACACTACGAGCTTATTTTGTGGTTTGTTAATATAGAAGCAATATAAACAATGGATTTGAGGATCTAGCAGAGGAAGGGCCCATGTTATACATAATCATGTTTTAATGGACTCTGTTTGTAAACGGATGAGTCCATGCACAACCGTGACTTTTTCCATCAGCACAGGGCTGCACGGATAAGAGGATGTACTTTTAAAGTTTGCTATGAAAACTGCTGCCTGCTGATGGAATGGTCATCACCAACCTCATTAAAGGTACCCACTCCTGTCCCCAAGCCTTCCTTCTGGCACATTTCCTACAGATTTCATGGCAAAGCTCAGCCAAGCCGATATAACTGCATGGAGAGCCATGTTAGCGTGGATAATGCAAACTTGCCCTGAACTTTATTTACACATTACTGGGCCAAATTTCAGGGAATCAGGCATTTAGCATTTAGATTTTATCTACCATACAAGTCAGCTGAAACAACCAAATTTAATGTATGTGTAATGACTTCAATCTAACATTTAGGGTTAAGACAAACATCTAATAACAGGACATCACATGGTAGTTAATGAACTTTAGAGGCTTTGACAGAACTCAGTAAGTCATATCGATCCCTTTATTATATTTTGGACCAAAATGGTGAGAAAAATCCCAGATAGAGGTTAACTTTTCCTCCTCAAGTCCAAGAAGGCCTCATCCATTGCAGACTCACATGGATGATGTGTTTTATCAGTGTCTGGGGGGTGCAGGCTCCAGTATCCCCCTCCCTTATCTCTTTGCCACACCAAAGCTCCCTGCACTCCCTCCCTCACAACCCCACATCCCTTGATATTCCCCCATCCACTCCACAGCCTCACACACACATCCTTGCATCCTCCCACGTCCCGCTCTGTGTTCCCTACATCCCCTCAAACTCCCCATATCTCCCCTCCCACTCCTCCATTCTCCCTGCACCCCCCTCCAGCCTCCTCACCCATCAGCCCCACACCCCCCTCACACGACCCTGCATCCCTCCTCACACCCCTCAATATCACCCCCACTCCCCCACATATCTGTGCATCCTCTCACATCAAACCCCCCTCAACCCCCTCTGTAGTTTCCCACCCTCTGGAGGGGAAAAGGCAGCATCAAGACCATGCTTTCAGGGTTTTTTGGTGGGAAGTGCCCACATAGCATTGCTCTAGGGTCAATTTTCTCTTCCAGAAGGGCAGAGCAGACCTCCCCTTGCCTTGCAGGTGTGGAACAGAGGATCAGGGCCAGGCCACTGCCCCCCAGCAGCGGGGCAGCTCCTCACAACATCGTCCTGGTGTCCGGTCTGCTCCTGACAGAGCAAGCACTGCCACTGCATAAACACTCATGTCATTAATCTTCAAATCCCCCGGCTCCATGGAGTTATATTTAAATTGACATTGATGAAAAAGCGGAACTTTTCTCAGGTTTCTTTGAGATGCTTCATAAAAAGAGAATTTAGGATGTTTGAATTGGAAACTCACCTTAAATGGATTTTTGTTAAGAAAACCATCATAAGATTTGTTGATTACCTGTGACTCGATTAGCATTCAAACATGGGAAGGACCCACTTTTCCAGTCTTCAATCTACACCCTTCTACTTTGTTTGCAGAGAAAACATGTGCTGTTTTACCTATACTGGTGTGATTAAAATGGTGGAGTTCCCTCGTGTGGGTGCATTTCTGCCAGAATAAATGTGCCATGCCAATACAGCTTATTTATACACAGCCAAGAGAATAAACATCAGGTGTATTAGCTACAAATATGCTTTTTACTGCCCCCAGCATTATACAGCACTGGCAAACTACCCTCGGGGTAGGGGAGCAGCTTTCCCAGCAACTTTGGGGTGCTGTGGAGTGAGATGAATCCCACAGGCAGGACAGGGCTCTGAGGAGAAAATACAGCACTGAACAAAGGCATCCAGATCTTCCCCAGGGCTACTGTTGGACACCTCCGAGTGTCTGGGCTGACACAGCTCTGCTGCTGAAGCGTTGTGGATGTGGGTATTGCCCATCGCAGCCCGACAGCACCCATACCGGTTCATTACAGCTGTAAAAGGTAATTAGAAAATGAAACAATTATGCTGCAGCGTCCAAAATTATTTATTGGCACTACATCTGTGTACAGGTGAGGCCTGGTGTAATTTCCTAGTGGTCATTCATCCACCAGCAAAGTTTAGTGATGCGGGTCGAGATGAGCCCCAAAGCTCTGTTTTTAAATGCACTGGGATATTATCAAACACATTTGGAAGTGCTGTCACTGATGGCTGGTGGCACTTGCCTTCGCTTTTCAAAGGGAAGCATAGAATGTCGGAATGGTTTGGGCTGAAAGGGACATTAAAGATAATTTCGTTCTAACCCCTGCCATGAGCAGGGACTCCCGTACCTCACTGGGACCTTCTGCTCCCGGCTCCGAGCTGCTGTCTCACCAGCCAGCACAACAGGCAGCCTACCTGGAGAAGCTGTGGCAAATTAAATTTTAACAGAAAACAATACATAAAATCATTAAAAGATAAAATAATCTAAATATATATTTGTATGCATGTATGTATATATATATAACAAGAAAAAATCAAAACAAAACAAAAACAAACCAAACAATTAAAAAATTCCATTAGTCAGGTATATTGTCGGATAATTCTAACCGGCTTCATCTGTTCCTGGGAGAACTCTGGGTTTCATTAGCATCAGTGAGGAGGTGGGAGAGCTCCTAAGCGCGGCTCACACCCTCTCCGGCTCGCTCCGAAGCGAAAGTTGTTACTAAAACGCTCCTGAGCAAGCGGCTCCACGCGGAGACCGTCCGTCGGAGGTCACGGTGCGCTGCCGGAGGTACAGTGTGTTCATTCACAGCGTGTTTACACACCCACACCCGCTCCGTGCCGGTCGCTCACCGGCAGCGGGAGCCGCTCGTCCCGGTACCCCGGCAGCGCGGTGCGGGCGCCCGCTCGGGGCCGGCGGGGGCCCGACTGCGCTGGTGGACGGTCCTCTCCCACCTGGTCTGTTCTGGAGACAATCGCCGCGTGGGAGATGTCAGAACAGCGCTGGAGAGCGCAGGAGGCTCCGGGCACGGAGTCAGCCCCATGCGGGACGGGTCTCTCGGACATTTGCCAGCGGGCGAGAGAAGGTTTCCCCGAGCCCCCTCGGAGCATTTGCTGCCATGAGACAACAAGAAAAAAATTACCTCTGGATCCTGAGGGGAAGCGCGAAGTGGCCGGTGCAGAAGCCGCGGAGAGAGCCCCAGCGCGGATGCGCAGCCTGCGCTGCCCCGGGAGCCGAGGCGACTCGGTACGCGGAGAATGGGAAGGCGGCTGCGCCCTGGGCCAGGCACGGCGACCCCGGGGACCTTCGGCAGGATCGGACCCGCTGCTCGGCCCCGGCTCGGCAGAAAACCAGCTTAGCAGAGCATCCCAGACCACTCTCTCGCTGTCTACGAGGGGAAAAAAAAGAAAAACAGAAAACCCCCCTTACCCTATTTAATGTGTTCGTGGTCTGTAAAAGAAGAATCACTTTATGGTCTGAGAAGAAATAATCACTGCTCCGCCACTTACTCAAGTGTGAAAAGAGAACACCAACAATTCTATCGCGAAGGCGGTAGCACCAACTGAAGCCCGGCTATTCCAACCCTCTGTGTGACACCGGTGATAGACACAGCTTGTCGTTCTCTTAATTTGGTTAATGCGCCAATGAATCTCTCTTTTAATTAAAACCGAGTGCTGTTCTCACGTGCACGAAAGGCACCAGAAACAACGGCCAAAAGTGACAATAAAGTGTCCAAGCCACACGTCCACTGTGCCCGGGCCGAGCCGAAGGATCCCGCAGACCCCAGCTCTGTCAGCGCCGCCGTCGCCTTCCGTCTTCCCAGCATTCATCCTTATCCCCAGGTTAAATAAAACATTTCCAACGAGTTGTTTGGTTAACTAAGTCATTTCAGAAGAATATGAGGTTGTTTCCTGTTTACCAGGCACTGGCCGTATCCTCCACCGCTCATGCCGGGAGTTGATTTAACCTGGGGTGAAGTCCCGGGCACCTCTCGAGGCGGGCCGTGGTAGGAAACAGGGCCGGAGTCGTGGAAGACGACGAAACGAGGAAAACTGGGAACGATCGGCATGAGTTCAGCCCAGATTCACCTCAGCGCCCGCCGAGGACTCCGCCGGCGGCGACTTGGGGTTATTTTGAGTTAAAACCTGTCGATGTTGTCCGCTTCTTTCCCACCGTCTTCGTGCCTTTAGCATGGGCTGGAGCGCTCCCGGAGCCGGCTGCACTGCGCCGGACCCGCTGCCCCGGGGACAGGGAGTCCCACCCAGCCAGCCCTGAGGGCATCTCGACGAGAGGTAGGGAGGCACCGCGGAGCCGCGAGCGCTAATTACCGTCTTTAATTGGGAGACGCCCCCGCAGCAGGGACTCAGCTCGGGGCTGTACCGCTGCTCACCGCAGCTCCGCTCCCCTGTCCTCGCTCTCCTCCTCTCGCCGTTCCCTGCGGTGCTGCTTTTTTTTAGCAGAACAGCGGTAATTGCATGTCTCTGTAGATGCTCTATAATTTGACATCCCAACGGAAAACGTGGAGCAAGGACTCGGGGAAAACAAGCGAAAAAAGAAATTAAAAACCCCGAAAAACAAAGCACCAGGATTTCCTGCTATGTCTCAGGAGCTCACGAAGAGCATTTTTTAAAAGTATCATTTAGGATGCACAGTGCAGAAGTTAATGAACCTGTTTGTCAGCAATTAACGTATCTTTAAAATGCGAAAGCATCCGAATTTGACCGAGGAAAGACTGCGGGTCTGGCCTCTCCCAGCCAAGGACAGCCGAGCCGTCGGGAAAAACGCTAAGAATCTTTCGGGTACCACAGCGCTTTGCACTCTCTCTGTAGATCTGCCTGGTACTTGGGTTTGAATCTCTAACCTGCCTCCGCGGGGAAAAAAATAACAAATTTAAAAGTTAATTAACCCCAAAGCATTACATTACTCAGAGCAATAGTTCGTAAAATATTTTATTGAAATAAAGTAAATATCTTCGCATTAATAAAACTGATCATAAAATGCAGTTTTCGAATAACTAGGGGCACCACAGGATTTTAGACAGCGAGTAGATGTGGAAGGTGGCATCCAGTGTCCTCCTGGCCCCTCGGGCCGTAGCACAACACAGCGGCCGTGCCGCAGCGCAACGCTCCGCGGGCGCGGAGAAGGGCGGCGGGGCGGGGGAAAACGGGAATGCGGCCCATCACAGCGTCCAAATCTCCCGAGGCCGAAGGCGGCCGCAGCCACTGTCCGAGCTGCCCTCCATACTCTTCCCCCGCGCCCGGCGGGGACGTGCGGGGTCCCGGCGGGCAGCGCCCCGGGGGCGGCCGGGGGCATCGGCGGGGCGGGCGCTCGCCCTCACTCCTCCTGGGTGACCTCGGCCGGTGAGCCCAGGCTCTCGGGCGGCTTCTCGGCGTCCCGGGCTCGCTCCTGCTCCGAGAGCTGCTCGCTGCTGGGGATCGAGTTCTTCTTGGGGCGGCCCTTGGGCTTGGTGGGGGACTCCAGGCCGCCCCCCTGCAACACCTGCGAGGCGGGGAGGGGGCAGAGGAGGGGGACACTCCGGTAAAACCGTGCTGCCATCAACCCGGGAAGTAGGAATCCCTCTCTTTCCCGTCCCCCGGAGCGAAGCACCACTCCGAGCCCGGGCTGCGCCCACCGCCCTCGGCGGCCGAGCGGTACAGCGGGAGGGCTGGGACTGGACCGGGCGGGGACGGCCCGGCCGAGGCCCAGGAACTTAAAGACCAGGGGCATATTATTATTATCATTATTATTATCATTATCATCGTCATAATTATTATTATTTTCAATCTTATCATTATTACCCCTGGGCCACTATGCAGAGGGACGAAGCCCGCAGGGCAGCACTCCATACCCCATGGAACGCGGACACGGCGGCCGAAGGGGCGGACTTTAAGGGACACTTACTATTTTCTTCCATTTCATGCGCCTGTTCTGGTACCAGGTTTTCACCTGGAGCTGACTGAGCCCCAGCGATTCGGCCAAGTCTATTCTGCGGGCGAGAGAGAGAGGCGGTCAGGCCGGCAGCTTTCTTCTCGGACGGCAGCTTCCCGACTTATCCAGGCAAAACGATCCCCGTCCCGTCGGGTCGCGCCCCCAGTCCGAGGTCGGCCATCGCCTACCTGTCGGGCGTGGAGAGGTATTTCTGCTTCTCGAAGCGCTTCTCCAGGCCCATGAGCTGCAGCTCGGTGAAGACGGTGCGGCTGCGGCGGCCCTTCTTGGCCTTGCCCGGCTCCGGCGGGCCCGGCTCCAGCTTTCCGCGGAGGTGCAGCTCCAGCGGGAGATGGGGCGAGGCGGAGCCGCCCTGCAGACCCGAGCCGGCGGCTAGCAGCGCCGAGCCCAGCCCCGAGCAGCCCAAGGGAGCCAGCGGGAACTTGAACACGGCGGCCGGCTCCGCCTTCAGCACCGCTGCGGGAGAGAGGGGCTGTCAGCGCCGGGCAGCGCTCAGGGACCCCCGGGGCTGCAGGGTGCCTCCGTTTCCCGGGGACCAGACCCTGCAAGGATCTCCGAGCCCTTCTCCTCCACTCGAGGCACCGCCGTGGTCGGAGGGGCGCGGGATCCCCGGGACACGGGTCGGGTCCTGATTCTCCCCTGTCCCACCACCTCCGGGGTACAGGGACACGTTTTACCCTTCAACCAGCACATGCAAATTACGGAATTACTCGGGCGTTACAAGAGAAAATAAATTAAATCCACCCAAAAGTGGTTCCCCTCGGTGTCACCCAACAGCTGCCGGACCCGGCTGAACTCGGCGGGCGGAGCGGGCCGGGCACGGTCCCGGGATTTCCGTTCCTAGATTCCCTTCCTAGAAGTTTTCAGGATATTTTCGACCTGATAATAACTTGTATCCCTCTCCGTGAACCTCAGCCCTGCGACTTTCCTACGAAGAAGCGCTCGGAGGGAGGACAGCGAGCCCATCCCTGAGGATGTGCTCCCCGTGGGCTGGGGCCGCCTCTCCGCCGACTTGATTCGATCCTCCCCAGCCCGGCCCTGCTCGGCTCGGTTCTCTGATCCGGCTCAAGCTGCCCCGTCTGGGTCCTTCCCGGCGTCACGGCTCCGTTCCCCGGCCTGAGCCCTCGGCCCCAGCGCTGTTCCCAGCCCGGCAAACCCAAATCTCGCCAGGCGGACCGGGGGGCTCCGTCCTGGTCGGCCCGTCCTCCCCGCCAGCGACACAGGAGCGACCTCGGCGGCGGGTGAAGGACTCCTAGGGGAGTCTCTGCGGGGTCTTGTCCTCGGCCTGCACTGAAATCACCTCCCTCCCTGCAGGGCTCGATTCTGCTCCCTCTTATCCCTGAGGAACTGAGCCGTGAGTGATGTAAAGAGATTTTTATCTGATCCGCTATTGCAAATAGTTCTGAATAGCTCATCTTGAAAATAATACTAATTTCTAGATATTCTAACGCATGTTGCTGCCTTGCTCAGGGTCCTGATGTTTTTCTCTTTCTCTCTTAAACCCAGAAAAAGAAATTGGGATACTCCTTTTCTGTTCAGTTCTCTTGATGAAGAGCAATGGCTCTGCAGATGAAGATGGCTTGGGAAGTGAAAGCTTTCTCCATCACACATTCAAATATTGGCCTTTAAAGTATATTAAGTACTAGCCTTTAAAATATATTAAACACGGGCATTAAAAAAAACCCCAAAACAAAATCAAAACCCCAAAGCAATAACAATAAAACCCCCCCGTATGACAGTAGGTTAATAAACTGCATTTGTCCTGGATACTATATCCGATGGGACAGAGCACGCTGGTACCCCTCTAAAAAACTCCAAAACATGTAAGTATTAGAATATGGACTCTAATGTTATATATTCTATATTTTATATTATTATATAAACATAGCATATATTTATACGCTATATATAATATCTCTTTATATTATGTATTTTTATGTTACACATATGTCGGGTTTCCAGCTAAATCTGTGACCGCAGGGCCCCTTGCCGCCCCTTGCAGCTACACACAGACCCCACTGAGTAGCTCCAGCAATTCTCACCTCATCCAAAAACACGGAAAAAAAACCCCCAAAACAAATTATCAACAACTTTCTCCCCTGAAATTCAAAAGCTATTCTGTGCAAGGGCCGTTGGAGCCGTAAAGCCGCTTTCTTCGATTTTAGGCCCAAAACACTCGGCTGCTCCAGGCTGGAGCGCCCGCGGCACAGCGGGAGCCGGCGGGGATGCGAATGGCCAGCAGAGCCCGGCAGAGATTTTTTTAGGCAGAATTCACGAGTTTTTCTTCAAGGAACCTGGCTCCAAAAGGCACTGGAGATCATCAGCGGGCGATGCCTCCCCTCCTGCCGCCCCCAGCCCGCCCCCCAGCTGCGGGAGCCCTCGGGGCTCGGCGCGGGGACCCCCCGGCACGTACCGAGGTGGTTGTGGTAGGGCCGGGCGGAGAGCAGCGCCTGCACCCCGAACTTGAGCAGCTCCCCGGCCGGCGCGGCCCCTTTGGCGTCCGGGGGGTCGGTGAGGATCTCCTCGATCATGAAGCTGCGGTAGCGGTGGGAGCGGTGGTCGGGAAAGGCTTCGGCCGGGAAGTAGCGCGCGGCGCCCAACTCCAGCGGGTGCTGCATCCTCGCCGCCTCCGGGGCGCGGGGGGACCCCCGGCCGCCGGGGCCGCCCTAGCGCAGCCCCCCGGCCGGCAGCCGGGCAGCGGGGGCTCTGCCCATCGCCCCGCCGCCCCCTCCCCTGCCCCTGCTCGGCCCCGCAGCGCCCTGAGCAGCGCGGCGGCCCGAGCCGTCCCCGCCGCCTGCACACGGGGCGCGGCACCGGGCAGCGTCTCTCCGCCCCGGGACGGCGGCAGAGGCCTATTATACCGCCGGCCCCGGCGGGGCCGTCAGCGCGGCGGGGGAGGGCGCGGGAGGGGCTGCGGAGGAAGGAAGGGGCCGGGGCGGGCGAGTACCTGAAGCGGGGGGTTACAGCCCAGCATTTGATCCCCCGCCATATAAAGCAAATTAGCCGTTCTGCTCGCTGCGGGAGGGCAGACACCCAAACAACCGCTGGCCCCTTCGAAACGCAGCTCCGGCCCAGGCTCCGGCCCTGGTCCCGGCCCACACATTATGACCATCCTGGTCCCTGTCCCCGGCTACAGCCCCATCCCAGTCCCAGTCCTCGTCGCCATCCTCATCGCCATGGTCATCCCCATCCCCATCCCGGTTGCCGTCCACACAGTAATCTTCGGTTCTAATTCCCTTTCCTCTTGCTGTCGCAGTCCTCGTACACATCCTCATCCCCTTCCCCTGACGGGGTAACGGCGGCTCCGGGGCGCCTCCACTGCTGGGGGGAGCCACGGAGTCACACGGACGCTCGGGTCCCCAGCCTCTCGGCCCCGGCCCGCACGTCCCCTGCCCCGCAGCACCTGCGGCTCGGAGCCCTCAGGACAGCCCCGGTGCGGTGATCAGGGTCCCGGGGCGGAGGTCGCGCTGACGGTCGGGGCTGCCCGTCGAGGGGCCCAGGCCCTACGCCCTCAGCTCCGGGCTCCCTCTCGGCCTCGGCCAAATCGCTGTAAACATCTAAAAGGCGCCGGTCAGGGAACAAAACCCAGCACGAAGTGAATCCTTTCCCTGGACTTTTACATCATTTACACGAACATTTTTCTCACTACTGCGTGATTAATTTCAGTCCCTTTAGCCTGTGTCGCGCACGACAGCAGATACCCACGAGCCGTCCCTGCTCGTTACTGACGTGCTTCGAACCAGATTCCTGTGAGGGAGCCCGAAAGCTCATAATCCCTCCCGAAAATGTCAGCACTAATGGGTTAGAGGGGGATCACTTCGGTGGAACCCCGGCAGCCCGGCCGGCGGGGTCCCACGGCGCGGGGTGGGTTTTGGCTGGGCTCGGCCCCTGCCCGCGGCGGGAGCGGCGCTGCACACGCGTGACCGCGCCTGGGTGGTTTTGGCGGGAGGCGTCCACGGGCTCAGCCCAGCGGACCCACACAGAGGAACGGACGGGCTCATCCCAGGGGGGACGGAAGCTCACCCTCCTTCTTTATGATTTTTTTGCCAAAAAATGGGCTTTCTGCCTGTTTTCCTGGCCGCTGTGGGGGATGCGCGGGGGCTTGTAGAGCCGCCGCGGGATCTTGTGTGGCTCCTCTTCGTAAGCCGTAAGCAAGATGGGACGGCCACGGGCGTGACCCGCGGGTGCCTTCGGTGAGCGCAGCCCACGGGCGGACGTGTCCCAGCACTCGGCGGCCGTCGGGGCCCGAGTGTCCGGCCAGCTTCCCCCGGCCCCGGGCTCCTCCGCGCTGTCCGGGCTCCAGGGCTTCTTGTCCGGCAACGCGCATGGGGGGACCCTCAGCCAGGGACCCCACAAAGCCAGCGAGCAGCCCCGGGGGGCTTCACAGCCGGCGGCAGATGCCGCTGCAGCGACTCCCGGCCCACCGGGTCCCCTGGATGAGAAATTTGAATTAAATACTGAGGAACGGATAGGAGGAGGCGTTCAGGGAACTGTGGAGAACACGAGGCCGCTCTGCTGCTCCTGTCAGCGCTATTTAAGTGCTGCTGCCGTTTCCCTGTACTACTCACTCCTTCATGTGACAACAACGAATTAATTTATGCTCTGTGCTTGCACTGCCTTCCCACATAACCTGTTCCATATGGTTACTGCGAGTCTTACGGAGCAGTTTCGGGCGGATTTTTTCTGGTTTCACCACGTTTCTTCGGTTTAAAATTACGCCTCTCGCTCTGCGAAACACTAACGAGCTGAACCCCCGTTAGCTCCATGGGTGCTCCCTCCTGTTAGGGAGTTGTCATTTATTCAGACATCACCTTGGTGTTTGGACCGACACCGAGTTCGTGACACACGACTAAGTGGAGGATGTGACCGGGAGCCAGCGGTCCTCTCCCGGTGGGGCAGCAGCGGGACCAGCAGCACCGAGCCCACCGAGATGCTGCGCGGCCCCGGGCCAGGCACCTCCATCCCTCCATAGCTTCCCCACTTCCCCTAATCCCTCCTGGGAATCTCGGGACAGCAGTGTCCTCGTGCACACCTGCGCTCCAGGGAGCCCCGAGCGAGATCAACGGGGCCCCAAAAATAAACAAAAATCCCAAATCAAAACCCTCCCCGTTTCCTGACGTGGCTTTTCGTCCGCCCATCTCTTGTCCATCTGCTCTGTTTAGATCACAAGGTGTTTCCATGTCAAGGTGCTGAATTCTTACGGCCGAGGCGAAAGAGGACATTGGAGCTAATATCAAGAAACGAGGAGAATAATTATGAGTAAAGTGAGAAGAATTTTGGCCACATTCAAGAGAGCAGACAAATCCACACTGGATTGTTTAAACAACCTCACCTCCGAGACCAGCGCACTCATAAACAAATAATGTGCGTGAAAGAAATTACTCACACCTCCCTTGAGATTTTTGTTACTTTAAAATAAATCAAAACTCTAGAAAAATGGTCAATTTCCCCACCTCGGAGCAGGTTAGGTTTAGTGTGGTACAGACCCGGTATCATTTCCCATTATAGGGCATGATCTTTGATAATTTAAGTTTTATATTCCTTGTGATCCATCTGCCCCGAGGCGGCTAATGAGAGCAGCTGCAGCCGGGCATGCACGGACGGTCGACGGATCACACAGCACCCGAGTTTACTAAAAAAAAAAAATAAAATGCATATTAGCATTTCTGAAAATGCTCCTACTGAAAGATTTCGATGCTGCACTGAAGAAAGACAGGATGAACTTCACCACCCGGTCACACTCAAAGTCAGGAATTTTAAATCGTTCCAAAACAAATCCTGTAGTGAAAAGGACGTAAGTCAATTTTAAAAAATTATTATTATTTCCACTTTTACAGCGCCTGAAAATTGCCTAATTTCCTGTACTCTTACAGAGCACGTAAACCTGTACTTTTATTTCACATCGATTTGGGCGGTAGATTCACACAACCACTTTTATAAAAAGCAGCATCTCACAGTGGGAGTTCAGCAAAATACGTGGGGATTTAGGGAGCAAACGCATGAACTAGCTGCAGGCCCCACATTTTATGCACTTTTTTCTCCCAGCAACTAGAATGGAATCATCTATCTGCAAAATTGCTCCTCATTTGTCGAACGGGCTCTTTGTTGTTGTTTTGTTGTTGTTTTGTTGTTGTTTTGGAGTTTTGTTTGTTTATTTGGTTTGGGTTGTGTTGTTTTGTTGGGGTTTTTTTCTTGCACCACTTGTACAGGCTTTATATGACTATTAGAAACAGACGATTTCTAGAGTTAGCTTTTAAAAAATTAATGTTTAGACAAATGTTCTTTACTAGTTTCAGAAACTATCGATGCATCTATCTCATCACGAGGCTCTTCTAATCTTCGTTTTATATAAAAGCAGAACGCGTGTTTAAAGGCTCCTTTCGCAGGCTTTCACGCTTCAGATATTTTGATGTCTCTATTTTGGCTGAGTAGCTCAGACAAGGATGACATTTCCACCCGTGAAAATTTTGCTGTGAAGAAGGAAACGGGTTCACCCAGTGATTTAAAACTCTTCCCTGGTGTGGGAATACTTTTGCTCCGCTGATTAATCCCCGATTTGACGGGAAGAAGAGTGTTGCTGAATTCTTGCAGTTCTCCCGACTCCTACAACCGTAGCGCGAGAAACAGTGAAATTCAAACTCTCAGCCTCCTGGATCCCTCGGGAAATATCTCATTCGGGAAAATGTTTTTAATAACAAGGGCAGCACAGGACCCCCGCGCTGCGAGTCCGGTGCGCACAGACCCCACCCAGGCACGGCTCCCCGCAAGGTTCGGGACCCCCGCGGGCTCCCTGCGAGCGCCGGGCACTGCTGATACGGGCTCTCACATCGAAGTCTCGGCTCTCCCACGAGCGGGGGTGTCCCCGGTGCCCGCTCACTTCCCGATCTGTTGCGGGGGACCGGGGGAGCCGCGGGGCCGCTCCGCAGCGCTGTTTAGATTAATTAGTAACTGGGGTGGTTTGGGGTGGGTTTTTTTTGTATCAAACCTCTCAATGAATTTTAAACACAACCAATTCTTTGTTTTCTCAACATCAGCTTTTAAAAAACACTAAAAAAATGTCCCTGTCACCCTCCATCATGCCTCACGTTCCTCCTGCCGCGGCGAAGCTCAGGGCCGGGAGCGGCGGTGCCCAGGGCCCGCCCGGACAGGGGTACCCGGGCTGCGGGACAGTGCGGGGACCCTGATGCCATGCGGGAACATCCCCCCCTCCGCAGCCCCTGCCCTTCCCACGGGGGTCCGAGGAGGGGAGTCAGACACAGCAGCCTCCCCCTCGCTCCCTCCTCACGGCACTTAATATTCAGGAAATCCACAAAGTGGTATGAAGAGAGTGGAAAACGTGACATCACGGGCTAATTGGGAAGGAGCGTTCGGGCTGAGGGAATAGCTCAGCCCTGAATAATACGTTATGTTTAATGTCTGAGCAAAGCTTCATCAGCAGCATTTAAACACGTATCCCTCTAAAAATGATTTTCTGCGAACACCTGGCCTCGTCAGAAAGTCAGAGTATGGAATTATCTTTGAGAGTCACGCTTAGAGGATGCAGTTTGGTTTGAGTGAAGGCTGCAGCCCCTTTATTTCCCTGCTCCATGAGGTCCGTCGTCTGCCCTCCTCCCTGCTACACACGCCCCAGCAGCTCTCACAAACTGGGTGTTCCCCACTTCTTTACAAGCATAAGGAAACCATCCCTGAAACTACGATTGTCCGAATGCATTTAATTTATATCCATTAGAATAGCCCGCAAAATGAGAAGCTCCCCATTTGTGCCATCTCTGCCCCACCACAGCCGATGGGTACAACACCCCCGAGTGCCACACCATGTTCCCAACCATGTGACCGTGACACCTTTTCCATGGCATTCTTTTATTTTGCAGAGCACCAAAACAGCACGAACGTAAGACACACACTGTGAAAGCCCCCTTCTCTCTCCTTCTCTTTTTACATATAAGATTTTAAAATTGTATTGATTTATTTTAACTTTTAACTAGTTCACAGACAAGGGATGTAATGCTTGGAAGTACAAACCGGTAACCACCCACACACAAGATTAAATTTCAGGCCAGGCGATATTTCATGGACAGCCTCTTCTCTGTGAACTGATTCCTTGTCATGAAGAGATCTGTAGGTTCAGAGCTCCTTCCCCAGCACTGCTGTGAGTGTGGTGGCTGCCTCCAAAACCAGGGTCCCAGCTAACAGATGAGTGTAGTTATACTTTCCCTTGTGGACAGCATGTGCAACCATCTGTCTTCACCCAGAGCTCCTATGGAAAAGTGGTGCAATGGCCTTGAATTCCAGTCAGTGCTCAGCACCAATCCCCCAGTCCACACCAAAACTGCCCTGGCTACAACCAGAGCTATGGACAGGGAGCAGGTGAAACTGTGGGTGACGTGTTTTGCAAATGGCAGGACATACAGAAAGGGCAAGTTAAACATCGGTATATTGATTCAGTAAATAATTGCACTCCATCTGTAACAGCACCTCTGGCTGCACCATTCACTTCTAGACGATAAACGAGTTTCAGACAGAAAACAATTTGTCTTTATCACTCTTGTATGAGCTGAAATCCAACCAACCCCTGCACCTGCTGTGAAATTAAGGATGCGCTAATGACACCCCGTTAGCCCCCGTGCTGCAAACACTTCGGTGTGTGCTGAGGTTATCCACTAGGTGCACGTCTGACAGGAACAGGACCGTTTATAGTTCATAAAATTAAGTTAAGGACTACATCTGTGCTGAGCTGGGGCCTTCGGTTTATAAAAGTGAAGAAACAGAATGAAATCCTTACACTCTTCAGTTTTATGGTTAGCTTCCAGTCAGTTTTGGTTCCCAGTTCTCGAGTGCTACATCAGATCTGGATGATTTGTGTTTATAGCTCAGCAGGGAGATGTTTAAATCATTAAACACAATAATGGCTAATTGAAACATTTTATTTAAAAAATAACAAGATGTTTTATACATATTAAAATCATATTAAAGTTGGCTTCCCAGTCCCTCACAAGCACCATTACCACTAGTTTAACCTCCTGATTTAGAGAGCCAGTTACATAAAGTAGCTCTCATTAAAGGCCAAACAATACAAAACAAGTAAGTGATGAAGGATTCTTTTCTGTTAAGTTTGTTCTTAAACAACCCTTTGATTTGTATGTGTATCTCATTTTATAATAGAGGTACAAAAACGTTAAAGTGCCCTACAACAGGTATTAGGAACAGAATCTCTCCTCATTCCTAAAGAAATTAATGGCCCTGGGACAGGAGAAGTTGTTGCAGCTTGATCTCACCAAAAGAAAATCACACCAAACCAAAATATGTTCCAAAAGAGAACAACCCGATGTCTGAAATCTCCTAAACGGCTTCTGTTTTTCCCTTTGCATCACAGCCTGCTGCAGATATTCCACACAACAGGCCAACTGATCTGCTGCAGCTGAAACCACAAAAGCATGGAATATGATATTTTATGATAAAATTGTGCCATGCATGTTAGGATTTCTGTGTGCTGCTCATCTTCCTGAGAGTCTTTCCCTATTTTAATCTCCATATCTTGGCTGAGATTCAGTGGGTTTTTAAAAACCTGTCATAGGAGTCTTAGCCGTAAATCAATAGATGAGGTTAAAATATGTAAGGGAGGTGCCTGTGCTCAGCCTGAGGGACGGAGGTGCCCGGGCACGGCTTCTCTCCTCACCCTCACCTGAGAGCAGAGCCCTGACCCATGAGGAAACCCCAGTGCCTGGAGCTATTGTGCTAAATTTAATCCAACTGCAAACCAGTTTTAGTCCTGAATCACCTGACTTTGGTGGCAGTTGTGTCCCTGGTTCAACAGGAGCAGGATTTGGGTTTAAGGGAACCTGATTTCCATGGGGCAGGGGCAAACACCGGCTCACGGTGTTGCCGTCATCCCACTTCCTACTGCAGGGAACTTCCCAACTCCCAGCAGCACCAGTGTCCTAGCCAACATCGCCCCAGTGCTGGAACGCACCTTGGGTGCAGGCTCTGCACATCCTCTGTACAACTCCTGAGGCCAGGGCTTTGCTTGGTGTGTCCAACTGAAATCAGCCCGGGTCACTGAGGACTGACCAGCAAATAAAGATTCATTTTCTCACTGTTAACCACGGGAGGGCTATGGTAGGTGGGGTTATGTGCTCCCCCGCTCCCAGCTCTGCCCACTCCAGCCTGCAGTGACCCTCCCTGCTCACACTGCTGCCTGGTTTTGGGCACCAAGAGACCACATTGTAATATTTCTATGGAAAATCTGTCCCATAGATGCACTTAAGTTGAGGTGGAAGAGAGAAAGGACAAATTTTTCTACAGCTGTTAACTTCTTCCTTCTGTATCCCACTTCAGTTGGAATAAGCACAAGTTCTCTTACTACCATTCATGGACCAGTCTATTTAGAATGAGATAGGAAACTACAAAAGCTATATTTTAACAAAAAACTTAAAAAGCAGCAAAGTTAATAGAGGTAAAGCTGTACACAGAAAATTCCCCTTGAAGGTGTGAGATTTTGGGATATTAATTCCTTCACTGTTCCTACAAAGGGAACCATCTGTATGAAGAAATTATTTACTCTCAGGGCCATGTATAGGCTCTGCTGCCAACCTGAAATTCTAATGAACCTACAACCTTGAGGGGACAGATTTCCTCTCTTTTCTAAGTGATGAATAATGAGAGTTATTAGGCTTTCTAAAATCAGCTTTCTGAAAGACCAATGTTCTTCTAATGCTAAAGAAAATGTGATGGTTTCTGATACAGCCACCAGAATGATCAGAGGGCTGGAGCACCTCTCCTGAAAGGAAAGAATCAAGGAATTGGGATTGCTCAGCCTGGAGAAGAGACTTTGGGGTGACCTAATGGTGGCCTCCCAGCACCTGAGGAAGCCAACAAAAAAGATGGAGAGAGACTATTTACAAGGGATGGAGTGACAGGACAAGAGGGAATGGCTTCCTATTGACAGTGAACAGGTTTAGATTGGATATAAGGGAGAAATTGTTCCCTGTGAGGATGGGAGGCCCTGGCAGAGGTTGCCCAGAGAAGCTGTGGCTGCCCCATCCCTGGAAGTGTCCAAGGCCAGGTTGGACATGGCTGGGAAAAACCTGTGAGAGTGGAAGGTGTCCCTGCCCATGGCACAAGATGATTTTTAAGGTCCTTTCCAACAGAATCCATTCTGTGATTCTACGATATCCAGTAGGTCTCTTTTTTTCCTTGCACACAGACTGGGATTCTCAGAAGTATCTGAGACCCCTGGTGCAGGAGCAGGTATTTTTCATTCCATGTGGGAAACCCTTGTTCACACTGATACTACAGGAAGGAGATCTGCCACCCGCTTGAGGCAAGATGAGACCTGAATTTCACATTGCTTACACTGCAATTCCTACATCTGATATGGCAAATTTCTATTTACTGTGCTCAGAACTCCATTTCAAACCCATATATGGCCACGGCTGCTTAAGAAGTTTAAACAATTTCACTTTCCATACATATATTATGACACTTGCAAGTTTTTGGACTCTAATAAGGCATTCTGAAAGCCCACTGATAGAGATCTTCTGAGCTCCAGATGGATTGATTTAACATGGCCCTGTGCTCATCCTGCTGGACTCTCCTGCCTTATTGTCCTCAGCCTCTCCTGGGCTGGGGTGCTCCTGCACCTCACATCCCACACCCCACACCCCGCACCCTCATCCCACTCCTTATATCCCATATCCTGCACCCGTATCCCCCATGCCACACCCTTCATCCCTCGCCTCATATCCTGCACCCTCATCCTGCACTCCTATCCCACATCCCGTGTCCCCCATTCCTGCACCCCATATCCCACACCCTGTGTCCCACATCCTGTATCCCCCATCCTGCATCCTGTATTCTCCATTCACACACATTGTGTCCTGTATCCCCCATTCCCATGTCCCATATCCCCATGCCCTCACCCCTATCTCGTATCCCCCTTCCCTCACCCTTATCCCGTGTCCCATGTCCCATGTCCTGTGACCCTCATTCCTGTATCCCCATTCCTTCACTCCTATCCCATATCCTGTGTCCCTCATTCCCGTATCCCCATTCCCTCACCTCTATCCTGTATCCCCATTCTTGTGTCCTCCATTCCCTCACCCCTATCCCACATCCCACATGCCCCATTCCCATATCCCCATTCCCTCAACCCTATCCCGTGATCCGTATCCTGTGCCCTATGTCCCTCATTCCCGTATCCCCATTCCCTCACCCCTATCCCATATTCTGCATCACCCATTCCCATATCTGCATTCCCTCACCCATCTCGCGTGTCCCATATCCTGTATCGCCTCTCCCTCTGCCGTATCCTGTATCCCCCATTCCCATATTCCCATATCCCATATCCTGTATCCCCATTCCCATATCCATATCCCCATTCCCCATTCCTGTATCCCATAACCTGTATCCCTATCCCCATATCCCATATCTCTAACCCCATTCCTGTATCTCTATCTACATATCCTGTACCCCCACATCCTGTACCCCCATTCCTGTATCCCCATTCCTGTATCCCCACATCCCCTATCCCCATTCCCATATCCCCCTATCCCNCCCGTATCCCCATTCCCATATCCCCATATCCCATACCCCGTATCCCCATTCCTGTATCCCCACATAGTGCATCCCCATTCCCATATCCGCATATCCCATACCCCGTATCCTCATTCCTGTATCCCTGTATCCCATATCCCGTATCCCTATATCCCATATCTCCACATCCCGTACCCCCATTCCCGTATCCCCATATCCCATATCCCGTACCCCCATTCCCATATCGCCATATCCCATATCCTATACCTCTGTATCCCGTATCCCCACATCCCGTACCCCCATTCCCGTCTCCCATATCCCGCATCCCGTACCCCCATTCCCGTATCCCACATCCCGCATCCCGTACGCCCATTCCCATATCCCACATCTTGCATCCCGTACCCCCATTCCCGTATCCCACATCCCGCATCCCGTACGCCCATTCCCGTATCCCACATCCCGCATCCCTCTCCCCCTGTCCCGCACGGATCTCTCCGGCGGGAGGCGCTGCCCGCGGCGCGGGCGCCCCCTGGCGGCTGCGGGACAGAGCGCACCCGGCAGTGGCTGTCCCCAAACGGGGACACCCCATCGGGACCCCCAGGGTCACAGGCACACGGGGTGCTGCGGGGTCCCTGCCGCCGCTGCCACGGGATCAGGATATGTTACGAGCTCCCTGCTGCCAGTGCTATGGGATCAGGATATGTTGAGGGGTCCCTGCTCCCAAGTGCCTAGGCTCAGGGTGTATTGGGGGTCCCTGCTCCCAGGGACACAGGCTCAGGGTGTGTTAGGGGGTCCCTGCTGCCAGTGCTATGGGCTCAGGGTGCGCTGGGAGTGTCTCTGCTCCCAGTGCCACGGGGTCACCATGTGTTAGGGGGGTCCCAGCAGCAGAGAGTGGGAGAGTGGTGGGCACTTGTCTGGTGTTTTCAGGTTAAATACAAGTTGAGAGCAACTCCTCAGCCTGCCATGAAGACAAGAGAAGGGAACTGCAAAACAGAAAGAATATTAGTGCAGAGGGCAAGAGAAAGAGGGAACATTGAGGGGAAGCACTGCCAGCAGGCCTTGCCTCTCTTCTCAGCCCTGGGGATGCTGTACCTGCAGTCCGGAGTCCAGTGCTGGGCTCCTCGCGACAGAACAGACCTGGAGCTCCTGGAGTGGGCTCAGTGGAGGGCTATGGATGATGAGGGGGCTGGAGGTTTGGGACATAAGTGGCAGCACCAACGCGTCTGCACACTCAACTCTTCCTCTCTCTGATGATCAGTGACAGCACCCAGGGAATGTCCGGAGCTGTGTCAGGTCGGATCAGGCTGGATATCAGGAAAAGGTTCCTGATGGTGGTGAGGCACTGAACAGACTCCCCAGGGAATGGGCACAGCCCCAAGGCTGCCAGAGCCCCAGGAGTGTTTGGACGATGCTCCCAGGCACAGGGTGGGATTGTTGGGATGTCTGTGCAGGGCCAGAAGTGGGACTTGAGGATCCTTGTGGGTCCCTTCGAGCTCAGGATTTCCTGTGATTCTGTTACATTTGCTCACATGGATTATCAACAGCCTTTGCACACCCTGCCCGGCATCGAAACCTCTGCCTGGCTCACAGGCCTGGGGGTGCTCCAGGGCCAAGAGCTGATGTTCCATCCACACAGAAAACAGGACACACAGCACAGGAGCATCTCCTCAAACCCACACCAGACCCTGCTTCTGCTCCTCTTGCTTGCCTAAGACTCACACATCACCTCACCTCTGTGCAGCTCCAGAGAGCACTACCACAGAATTCCCTTTCCAGTTCCACCCCCACCCATCAGCCATGGTGAGTAACTGTGGTCCTCCTAACTCCTACCAAACCTTTCTGCCTCAGCAGGCTCCGAGGTCTCTGTACAACAGGTATTCCCAGGGAGATCACATTTTCAACTGAGAGCAGTTTTCTAAGTGTTTTGTTATTCCGAAGCTCCTACATGAACCCCCCTTCCCCTAAATATATTTATAGATTGCTGATGTTTTATTTGATCACAAAGCTGACCAGTCACTGCCGGGATTGTGCCCAATGATTCCAAAAGCTCTCCCACCTCATTCTGTGACTGAGCATTGCCTTCCAGAAGATACTTAGAGCGGCAAATAAAGAGCAGAGACATACAAAAAGCTATTTTAAAGAGGCTAAGACAATGCCTTTTAAAGATTTCTTGTTTGCCCCCCTGGCTGTGGAAGAGCAGCAGCTCAGCTGTGACAGGGAGGTCCCCTTTCAACACCTTGCACAAACACCAACAGCACCAAGCTGGGAGCTGCTTCCCAGGGAGCTCCCAAGCACAAACACAACACCAGAGCAATCAAGATCTGAATTATCCAAAGGCCCTTTCTGGATTTTTTAAACCACGTCCAGATTTCCCTGTTCTCCCTTCAGCACTCCTGCTGCTGGTGCTCTGCTGAGGGACCCCAGCAGTAACTCAGGAGTGGAAACTCAGGATTAGCTTTTCTCACTGGAGGACTCTTGAGTGACTGGCTTTGAGTCTCCACTGATAACAATCCTCTAACAACTCATGGAAGAGTCTTTGAGTTTGACATTTTTATAAACATCGACCTTTTTATCCTCAGTGTTTGTTGTTTGAGGAAATCCCTTTAGTTCTTACGCATGTATAACATATAAAACAATTGAATTAATACCATATGAGGGTAGAGGGGTGAAAAATCATGTCTACAGCCAAAATAGTTCAGCAAAACTGTACAGCTGAGGTTTAAGGCTGCCTGTGGTGACTTTGTATTTTGTTTAAACATTGGTGTTAATACTTCATATAGATATGTGCAGAACAGATTACAACAGTATGTGCTGTATTGTATAATTTATGAACTATTAAACTTAATTCTTATGTTTTGAGGTTGTGGGTTATAACTAAACAGAATCTAAACTGCCAGCAAATGAAGTTGTTTTTAGACTGTTTTTTCTGGATTTAACTGTTTTGTGGGCCTGAGGGCAGACAGACCCAAAGCCAAATGCTTACACACTCACTCTCAGCACGCAGAGACCTCAGGCTTTATAAATTTAAATGTCTTTTATGTTCTGCACATGTATAAGCTCTACTGGTGGACTTCCAAAATGCAGGTCATCTGGCTGGTTTTGTGCTGTATGTGAGAGGAGGACCCTGGCAACTGAGGAAGGCAGTGAGGAAACACTTCAGCTCCTTCTGAACTGCAGGGATGCTGGAAGAGCGGCTAATGGTTGTCTGACAATGAATGGTGTCAGTCCATAAAATCCACAGGTAGCACAGCAGTGCTGACTATAAGTCTGTAACTGCCCTCAAAAAATTGAGCTAAAGCTTCTTGACTGTTTTTTCATGTCTCAATAAGCCATCAGTATAGTTGTTGGCAGCATAGAGCTCAGCGTGAGCCTAGGATAAGACCAGGCTCTGCAGCCCACGCTGCTCTCCCCACTGCCACAGGAGAGCACAGCCACTGCTGCTGCAGCTGCGCTGCAAAGCCCCTTTGCTGTGTCCCTGGGGCAGGGCAGAGCATGAGCCAACACCAGCAGGTGGGAAGAATATAAAGGTATGGGCTGTGCAAATAATTAGGGGAGGGAAGAATTATAGAATCGTTGTGGCTGGAAAAAGCCCTCTAATATCATTGGGTCCCACTGTTCACCCAGCACTGCCAAGGCCACCGCTGTACCATGTCCCCGAGTGCCATATCCACACATTTTTTTCCACCACCACTGCCCTGGGCAGCCGTTCTTCACCCTTTCAGGGAATACATTTTTTGTAATATCCCACTAAACCTCCCCTGGTGCAACTTGAGGGCATTTCCTCTTGTCTTATGGCTTGTTACCTGGCAGAAGAGAGTGACACCCCGCTCTGTACAGCCTCCTTTCAGGCAGGTGTAGCAAGTGATAAAGTCCCTCCTGAACCTCCTTTTCTCCAGACTAAGTATTCCCAGTTCCTCAGCTGCTCCACATCAGACTTGTGCTCCAGGGATCTCTTAAGAAAGATAAACTTACCAGTACTGGGTTTCCTTGGTTCCTTTTGTAGTCAAAGGAGATTCTTGTGTGCAACCTGTAACTCAATAAACTGTCCTCCTAGAACTTAAAAACTGTTTTTGTGAGTACTGAACTACCTCTCTGCCTTAGTGGCAACAGCCTTTTGTGGTAAGCAGGTCCTAGTCAGAGGTGCTGTGGTACAATTTGGTATAGAAACAGTCTTTTTCTCTCATTCCAGTTCTCATATATAATTACCTGATGCTACAGTGCTCCAAAGCTTTGCAGGGAAGCACCTTCCACTGTTGTAGTTTACGGCCAGTACAAAGCAGAACCTTTGTCAGTCATTGCTTTGCACAGACTGCCAGGAACAGCTAGTCCCCACTGAGGATGTTCCAATGACTCTGGAAAACTGCATGGTTTGACCTGGGCTCTCAAGAGTGAGGGATGTGTTCCACTCCTGTGTCTGGAGTTCACACAGGAGCATTTAAGCAAACAGCTTTATGGGGGAGGAAGGAAGGAGGAATCCACATAAAGAATAAACCTGGAAGTCCTGAAGGGCAAGCAGGTGAGACTACTGCCCTCGGGTGAGCCAGCAAGGGGCTGAACACCTCCTCCAGCTGCAGCCAGCCACTCCCCTTCCCTAGAGATCACTCATCCATCCTCAGGGCTCAGAAAAACCACCAAGTCGTGGCCAAACCATCGTATTCCTCATTGACACTCAGCATCTGGGGCTCTATCCAGCAGCTGAATCACCAGAAGGGCTTTTGCAAATTACACTTTTCAATAACTTGTATTTCATTCTGACACGTTTTGTTGTTTGCAAGGTTTACTTGGGAGATGAAACAAAAGTTAATTACACCAAGGATATGTCAGGAAAATGGATGGATTTGCTCTCCCCTCCAGCTGGGCTGTCCTTGGTGGCAGCAGCCACCCAACATCCTACGGGAAGGAGACAGGATACATCAGGAAGGCACATTTCAGACATCAGCCTGACACTTCTTTATTACAGTGTATTTATTTTTTATCATGTGCTTTGACAGGAGTCTCATAAAGTGTTATGCTCCTTCTGTAAGGTCAAAGTCTTGTGACCTTCCGTGATTTTAGAGAGAAGGAACATAATTTTCGAGGGCATGTTTATTATTTCTGTAAACAGTCTGTTTTTCATGCCAAGTGAACAGTTTTTCTGTATGTACTTAGATGACAGCTCAATTTTACTGGCTCACTTTCCTGACCAAGTCTTGCCTGCCAAATGTTTTTGATCATATTCTGGCAAACAAGCCAATATTAATAGTAGAGCTGAGCAAATAATTGCCAGAAAACTCCAGATCTTCTTAAAAACTCTTTATTGCTTCCATAACATCCCTGAATCAAATGCAGTTTCCTTGTGTTCAATCACAATTTTGAAACCCTATTTTTTTATTAAAAATAAAATCACTCTGTGGAATCAGAAAAGTCACTTCCAAAGGAGTTGTGACTAAGTGGGTCCTTTTCATTGTGCTGCTTATGCGCCCCAAGAACCAAGTGTCCACGTTGTTCCAGCATGACTGCACGTGCTTGCCAGTCCAACCTCTGGACAGGCAGCTCCCACATGTGTTTTACTGGCACAGATGTCCATGGATGGTAGACAAGACCACAGCCAAAACAAATTTGTTTTAAAATCTGAAGACTCCACTTTTGCAATATAAACTGATTTCTGAAAAATCATCGAATCCCAGAATGTTTAGGGCTGGAAGGGACCTTAGAGCTCATCTTGTTCCAACCCCCGCCATGTGCAGGGACACCTTGCACTAGACCAAGTGCACTGAAGTAACTCTCCCTTCCCATGGTGGAGATGTGCTCCAAACACACATTTCTGAGCATCTTGCATTCACAAACAACCTGATGCTCTGTTAATGTTCCAAGACTTTGAGCTCTGATGTTCCATAAAATCTCCTGGAGTGCTCTGCAGATGCTGTGACCTTGAATCAAACTAGCCCCTTACCTAAAGGTTTTCAGTGTTTTTTAGCAGCACCAAGCTCCTACAATCCCTTCCTGTTGCCCCACTATTATGTCACAGAAGGCAGAGTTTTGGTCTGTGCATTTGACTGTTATTTGTAGAACAAATTTCCTTTTGACAGCCTCATGGCTGATCATTGGCAAGTGCTGGGACATGACCACAGTGCTGCTGCACTGGGCCAGAGCATGCCAGGTTCTGCTCCTGCTCCTGCACAGCCAGCAGTGTCACAGGCATGAAGGCTCGGGCTCATTACCTCACAATTTCCTCTTCTAGGATGGGTTTATTCAGGGACTTGGATGTGGCTTAATGAAAATCCCAAATCAACAGATCGTGTAAATTACCAGGCAGCTGCACCTGCAACAACCCTGCTGCTCACACAATCTGTGATGCATCTCTAGCAGTATTTCCACACCTGCCAAGAGCTGTCCCTTCCCTCTGGACCCAGCTGCAGGTGTACCAGTAAATTCCTACCAACCCCGCACTTCTCTTTGTCAAAGCCTAACTCACACCGAGGTCTCCGGGAGTTTTGTTCAGTGCCTTAATGGTCAGAATCCCCAAGATTTCACTTCTGCAGCTCAGTCTTCCTATGGCAATCTTGTGGCAGGTGGTTTGTTTCGGCAACCAGAAGATTCATGCTGCTTCAGTCTGCTTCTTGTGGTTTTGTTAAAAAGAAATTCCTATTTCTCTGTCCTTGTTCCTTCCCAACAAACAAACAAAAAAACCCCCTAAAAATGAATCTCACTCCTTCAATCCCTCCTCTTTCAACGACTCCCTGAGGAAGCAGCCATTCCATTCTGTTGACCTGATGGAAAGAAAACTTAGTTACCTAATTGATAATAGTTTCTGAGATACAGATAACACTCATTCTGGTAGCAAATAATTTTCACTGAGCATCACAGGGAACCTGGCACTTATTACCTCTAGGTCAGAAAAACTAGAGTCCAGTCTAAAGAAGAAGTCACTCAAAAATCCTTTCAGTTGTTTTTTTAAAAAAAGCTGTAGATTGATAAGCGTCAACCATGAGAAAAATCACCACAACCAGAATGAACTACTCACTTAAGACATTTTACTAATGCTCAAGGTTGACTGGTAACAGCATATGGTTTAAATTAACTCCCTGCAAACTTATAGTTGCTATGTTATCCTAGTAAAATCTATTTTCCTCCATTGTGGCTCATATTCACTTGCAGCTATAGAGCTGCAAGTAACTTCTACCATCACGGGCTTTGTAAGTGCAAAATATTTAAGTATTTGTTTTAGGAAGCAAAACAGTTCCGCACAGCTGAATGATGAAAGCAGATTCCTAAAATAAATGCAGTGGGTTACACCTTCCCCTAATGCAGCATGTGTTAACATCCTTTTCAAAGGAGAACACACACCCCACCCACAGAGGGGAGAAGAGGGTCTCAACATTCCTGAATTCCCTCATTTGGGAAAGAATTCACCATAGTCTAAGCTGCAGATTTTGGCTATCAAATTTCTTCACCGTTATTTTAAAGTACAGCTACTCAAAGCTGAAAACACTCAGATATTTCCCTACTAGTTTAGCTGTGCTGTTGTAAAATGTGGGGTGATTATTAGCTCTTAACTATAAAAATTGCTTTTATGACACGTGTGGGGAAGGTAAACTGAACATCTACCCTTTCATGATAACAAACTCACTTTGAACAACTTCTCAGAGCTATCAGAGCTGTAGAGGCCAAAGCACAGCTTTAATGTCTTGAAGTTAACAAATGTGAAACATAAAGACTAAAAACGTGACCAGAAGGAAACTCAACGCAAAGGCCCATAAAAAAAAAAGCCAATTAAATAAAAAAAAGTAGTGAGAACAAGAAAATTCTACAGAATAGGGAGAAGACTGGTAACTTGGCAGAGACACACTAGCATATTTTTTGAGAAATAGGAACTAAATCCCCACAAACCCAAGTGAAAGGATATGAAGTGGTCACTAGAGAAAGCAGAATTGCACCTGCTGAACTTGTGCTGCTCTGACGCACACCCAGTGGGCGGCGAGGGTTTCCATCCTCACCCTGCTGTGTGCCAGAGGGCAGGAGCTCTCACTAACACCCTGCCCAGGCTAAACCTCTTGGAAAACCTGTGGCAGTAGGCATCGTTCATCTTTCCCAGGAAAAAGTAGAAGAGTTCCAGCAGATTATTCAGTGTCTAGGTCCACCAGCTCCAGTGACTGCACACCAATCTGCTTGCACTCAGGATCCTCTCCACACTCCCAACAGCATTGCCACATTCCACTGAGTGCCTAACCAGGAGCAGCCTCTCCAGCTATTTTCTACTGCTGCTGGCATTGTTTCCTTATATCTGCTGATTATCCCTTGGAGTCTTTTGTTGCCTTTCCATCACGCTGATGCTCATGGCAAACAAGACAGATATTGTACAATGCCTGATGTGCCTGCATAAACAATGCAAGTGAAAGGCTCCCAGTGAAAACCTGAATCATCTCTGTAAAGGCTGTGATTATGCTGGAAAAGAACACTGCTATCCCCAGGGAGCAAGTGGGGTGGCAGGGAACAAAAAGAGGAATAAAGTGTTCAAATCACAAAATAATGGAATCATGGAGTGGTTTGGGGTAGAAGAGACCTTAAAGCTCATCCAGTGCCACCCCCTGCCATGGGCAGGTGTTGCAGGAACACCTTCCACTATCCCAGGTTGCTCCAAGCCTCATCCAATCTGGCCTGGACACTTCCAGGGATGAGGCAGCCACAGCTTCTCTGGGCACCCTGTGCCAGGGCCTCATCACCGTCACAGGGAAGAATTCCTTCCTCATACCTAACCTAAACCTGCCCTCTCCCAGTTTAAAACCATTCCCCCTTGTCCTGTCACTCTCTGCCTGTATAAAAAGACCCTCTCAAAGCATTGGAAGGCTGCAAAGTCTGGTGCTTGTGCAGGGGAGGAGAGGACCCCGAGTAATTTGAATGAAAAAAACAAAGGCAAAAGGTTGAAGGTTTCATATCTCACTTTATGGATTATCCCCATATATTATTCTTCTATCCCCATATGTTATTCTTCAGTTACCTGCTTGCTTGGCATTGGGAAATGCTCAGAACACCTGGCTCCAAAGCACACTTTGTGCTGGAATAACATCACTGTAAAACACCACCACACTGAAGAGCTGGGATTTCCAACCACCCGGGAGCTACTGGAGAGGTGACGCACAGGAACATCGGAGATGTAACCCATCCTGCCCCTCTGCCAGCCAAGGAATACAGAAAGAGGGCAGAAGGAGGTGTTTCAGAGTTGGGAGAGCAGCAGCTGCACCGTGTTCCTTTGCCACACGGTGGCACGTGCTGATGTGAAATCATCCAGGAAAGGTCTGAACAGACCTGGGGGAGCAGGTTCAGCTTCCCTGGACTGCCGCACTCCTTCTGTGTCAGGCTCCAACTCGGCCCTACAACACTAGAGTCTCATCATGCTCCTGGGATCATCACTGAACCTGAACTCACACTTCTTCCTGGGAAAGAAAGAATTCTCCTTTCCTTCTTCTCACCCTTATTGAGTTACTCTAAGCTAAACTTTTCCTGGCTGTACCTGGGAGCCTGTACCTCATGGTCAACCTCCCTAAGTTTTCTGCTGGTTCTGGTTCATCCTCTGAAGTAAAAAACCCATATAATTCAAAATATGACATTTCTGAGCATTCCAGGAACATGGATTTCTCTGTGCTATGGTCGTGAGGGGTTGTCCATGTCCAGCCTGTGACAAAAGCAGCCTTGCCCCCTTTAAACCACCCTGCAGAGGCACAAGTGTTTGTGCAGCTGTGCCAGGAGCCTGACCAAGGACACAGTGTGGTGAAAACGTCAACTTTTTCCTTATTTCAAACAAAAAAGAGCAAAGCCAGCATTTATTTTCATGCCTTTGTGGTTGCATCTTTACAGCAAAACAAAGAAAGCTTTGTGCTTTCTTCTATGAATTTTACAAATTCTTTCTAAAGCATGCAAAAGATTGTTTATTCATGTAATTATGTAACGATAAACACAAATTTTGGGAACAGATCACATGGCGTGATCACAGCCGTGCTCAGCATTCCAGCCCTGAGCCAGCCAAAACCTAAACACATGAGAATGATAATTGATGGCAAGGGCACAAATCTCACTCTGTGGAACCAAACAGCTAATGTGTGTCCTGTAGTTCATTTAAAACATGAAACTTGTGAATTTTAGTAACAGCTTCTGAGGAGAATTTCAGTAACAGTTTTCTTCTAACAGGAAGGGAAACCCCATTTGAGTCTTTTAGAGAGAGACAGACAGCATACAGTCATTTTTTTTTGTTTAGATATCAGTATTATTGTAGAAATGTGTTACGCCTGTGCTGCCAAAATCTCAGTCATATTTAAGACACTTTAGTACCAACGGGACTGACACGTTTTAAGAAGGAAGCTCTGTGTCTCCTATGCTGACAGCTCCTTCAGCTTAGCAGAAAGGAGCGACAGAGTTCCTTTCAGCATTTCCACCAAGTTCCCAAATCTGTCTTTACCTTTAAAAACATGTAAATTAAAAGTATGTAAACCCTGCCAGAGTTTAAGTAATCGATATGATGTACTAGAGACACTAATTCTAGGTGCTAATGTACTAATGTGGCTAATGAGACAGACACAGAACACTGCCAAAAATCTGAGTACCTTGAAAACCACAACTTAACTTCCCACGTGTGTTACCAGACACTGACTCCAAAAACATCCTGCTGACCCTCAGACAGATGTTTCAGCCCAGCACGCTCGTGTGTGCCAAGGTTTATGGCTCTCAATACTCTTTTAATCAGAGACTGTGTATTCAACTCCAGTATTAAAATAAACCATTACAAACCTATGTTACTCGGTGTCCAAGACCTAAACACCTCTTGTGCCTGTCAAAAAACTTCAGCTAAGCCTCTCAAAGCCCTGATGGATGTGTGCCCGGCGTCTCCTCAAGGAAACCCTTGGTAAGATGTAACACATGGACAGTGCTGTGGGATGGAGCTGAGGCCTTCGGGGTGTTAGTGCGACAACACCTCCACCTGCAGGCACCTCTTACCTGGAAAACACGGTCATTTGGACATTTTCCATTAAATTCCCGACCTTTAACCACTAAGAAACAATGGCCCACGATTACCCTAAAAACACTGAAACGGGCCAGTGAAACGACGTAAAAATATTCACAAACACATCCAGACACCCAAACACAGACACGTACACACAAACACAGACACACACACAAACACACACCTGCCGCGGCCCCTCAGCTGCCGCCCTCCTTCCCCCAATCCCGCTCCCTCCTTCCCCCACTCCGATCCCGCCCTTTCCCCGGATCCCACTCCCCGCTTCCCCTGCTCCTGCCTTCCCCTGATCCCGCATGCGCACTCTTTCGCATCCCGCTCCCGCCTTTCCCCGCTCCGAACTCACCCTTCCCCCGCATCCCGCTCCCTCCTTCCCCCCTCCTTCCCCTCTCCTTCCTTTCCCCGCTCCCGATCCCGCCTTCCCTCGGTCCCGATCCCGCCTTCCCTCGGTCCCGATCCCGCCTCCCCCCGATCCCGCCTTCCCTCGGTCCCCATCCCGCCTCCCCTCTGCGCGCCCCCGGTCTCGCGCATGCGCTGCGGCGCGGGCGGAGCGGCGCGAGGCGGCCCTGCAGGTGAGGAGGGTCCGCGCCCCCGCCCCTCCCGCGCGCCCCCCC
>WBMZ01003280.1:0-17389 GCA_013400975.1 Atrichornis clamosus
CGCTGGCGGATGGAGGTTCCAGGCACGGAGACAGACTGAATTCAGAATGTGGGATGAATGCCACTGGGAGAACGGGGCTGGAGGGGGAAGGGGGGGGGGGCTGAAAAGCAATTAAAAAAAAAAGATTTCTAAATTATTAACATTTTTTAAATTATTAATGTTATTGGTGCCTCCATGTGAGCCCGCAGATAAACTGCGCTTTGTACTGGCACTAATAATTTATAGCCCGACCAGAGCCCTGTGGTGTGGAGACAATCCAAAAATACACCAACTTTGGTCTCGTCAACGCTACCCGAGTGAGTCTGAATGGGCAGGCGCCTTCTCTCCCCCTGCCCACCCCAAAACCCCAGCGTGACCCCCCCCCAAAAAATGCTGATGAGACAATTTCATCACCATCATAAAAACACGCCAGGCTCCACAAGTCATGAGCGCCTCTGCTCGTTCCTTGAGGGGGAAAGGGGTGGTCCCAGCCGTCCCCAGCACACACTGGTGGGATGGACACGTCCCTGTGTCCAGCAGCCACCCAGTGCCAGCTCAGGTGTCCTGCCGGGACTGTCACCGCACTGCTCACACCACGCTTTCTGTGCTGTGCCCAAGCTCTGCTGGATCCAGCATGGTCTGCACAGAGCCTCACGGCATGGCTGAATGCTCAGCATGTTCGTGTCTGCCTGTGCCACCCTTCTGTCACACACTGCCCTCCTCTGTGCGGGTGTTATCAGATGTCCACACGGAATTCCAGCACGTGGCTCTGCCCCACAGCCGTGGATTGAGTCTGCAGGAGCCCTGCAGCTCTGAAATGCCCGGGCCAGCTCAGCACCACGCAGAGCAGCTGGAGCCACGTTCACCAGGGCACGTCTGGTGCAGGTTTGTGCCGTGCCTTTGCTGATAAGCAAATCCTTACTCCACAGCAATCGCCTTCCTGCCCCCAGAGAAGCCAATCAAATCAAACAGAGTGGAAAAAAAGACAGCCTCTTCATTAACCTAACAAGGAGCCCTGGGGATTTACACTCAGAGACCAGAGATTCTCCTCCAGCTCTTGCTGGATGCTTTGCTGATGCTGCTTGTGCTGCTCCCTGGCTCAGCCAGGCCGGCCTGTGCCAGCCCTGCCCACCCTGGGCAGGGAGCAGCAGAGGGACGGACCCTTGCATGGCTCTGCTTTTCAGTGATGCTCCGGCCCTCTGCTTCCAAGACTGGAACAGCATCACCTCTTCCACATCCCTGGCTTTGCCTCATCCAGCCGAGTTACTTCCCATCCCCTGTCCTGCAGGAGAGGACTCGGGACAAGGCACGGCTGTGCTCGGGAGCAGGATTTGGGACAAGGCACGGCTGTGCTCGGGGCAGGATTTGGGACAAGGCACGGCTGTGCTCGGGGGCAGGATTTGGGACAAGGCACGGCTGTGCTCGGGGCAGGATTTGGGACAAGGCACGGCTGTGCTCGGGGGCAGNGTGACCGGGGGCAGGATTTGGGACAAGGCACGGCTGTGCTCGGGGCAGGATTTGGGACAAGGCACAGCTTTACTCAGGGCCAAGCTGAGCCAGTGGCAGCAGGTTCCACCCATCTGAGAGAAGGTGAGGAGGCTGTGCCTGTGCAGGGATGCTCCTGGATCCTGCATCCAAGTGGATTTAAAGTAGATCCTGTGACCGCCTGGTGCCCCCTTTAGGCACAGCCCAGGACGTGCTGGACCCAGCCAGCTCCCTCCAAACCCCAGGGAAAACCTGCCAGCAACCCCTGAGTCCACGTGGGACTCGTCACACCCCAGGACTGCAGGACCCTTGTCCCCTCCAGACACCGCTCCAGCCCAGGAGACGGCAGCAGCATCATCTCACCATTTCCATCCCTAAATGTCAGGGGTGTCTGGCACTGCCTGCATCTCATCCCCTCTGCTCCAGCACGACCCAAACGAGCCTTACAGCAGAGATTCTGAATATTCAGATGGACACAAACTCTTGAAACAAGGGAAGAAAAGAACTCCCCTCACCACCCCTGCAATACACACAGCAGTGATGCTGCTGCTTGTCTATTCCAGTAAGGAAAAGCACATCCCTACGGATAGCACAGAAGGAATTAGTGTTTAGAGACGGCCGAGGGGAGATTCCTCCACAAAGATGGGAGAAAGGCTCTGTAGCACACCCTTCAGCACCGTTTGTATTCACGGCAAGACAAACACCCAGCACTGCAGCCCATCAACCCCTCAGGCGCACGCAGGCGCTTGGGACACCTCCCAGGCTTATCCCAGATGGAAATTTCTCCCAGGGCAGAGCCTGTACCTCCGTGGCTGGGCACTGCCATGCTGTTGGCCAGCTGGTAGAGACGCTGCTGCTGCTGCTCCTCGAAGGTGCCGTGTTCATTGAGAGCTGACATCATGCGCCTGTAGTGCTCCTCCGGGGTCATCTGCGTCACCGCCTCCTCCAGCACGGGCGTGTGCGAGGTTTCTGCGGGGCACAAAGACTTGGTCTTGGGTTTTTTTCCGAGAGAAATACAGTGGAAAAATCACTTAAGTACAGGGACAGTGCAAAAGGAAAGAGGAAGGGGGTGGGAGGGACATTAGCACCAATTCCCAGGACTCTCCAGTGTCCCCATGGAGCCTGATGTACCACGCTGCCACATCAGCTGTCCCCGTGCTCACAATGTACCACTAAATGTGGTCAAGACACACCTGCAGCTGCTAAACCTCCCAACTCATGTACAGGAAGGTCCGCAGCACCCAAAAATCTTATCAGCAACCTTTTTTAGCTTCCCCCTAAAGCACCAAGGGCTGCACTGCAACAACACAAAATCACCAGCAGGCTCTGCACCCTCAGAGGGGACAGAGCGGATGGGAGTTCGTCGAGTTCTCAGCCCTTCATCTTTGGGGATGTGAGTTCCTTTTCCAGCTCATACCTGACCACACACCCCGCTCTTTCTCCCACCTTTCTGAACACCCAAAGGACACCATGAAGCGAGAGGTGCTGGAGCGCCCCGTGTGGGTGGTGCTGACCAGCACCCCAGGGACAGCGACGACATCCTCCTGCCCAGCCCTCAGGGGGGAGTCTCAGGAGCAGTTGTTTCACACCTGTGCACGTGGCCAAGCACCCCGAGGCCATCAAAATCACGGCCAGGCTGCCTCCCTCTCCACCTGCCCGGAATGAGTGCAGGTCCCGGGAGGGAGGTGCTCTGGGGAAGGCCCTGCCTGCTCCTGGGGCAGGAGGGATCCCAGTCTGGCAGTCAGGGAGAGAAAACCGCGGAGGTTTTGTGTTTACTGTAAGCACAACTCAGTAATTACTGCTCTCCGCCTTGGCTGCTCCAACACTATTTTATCTTGGATCTTTCCCACAGGCAAAGCCTTTTCATTACTCAGAGAGGAACTCCCAGGAACAATCCGGGCAGGCAGAGGGAAGGGAGGGGGCAGGACGGGCTCCCCCCACGCCGCAGCCACAAGACCACCACGGTGCTCAGGGAGTGCCAGGACCACCCCTCCGAGTGCCCCAGATTGCCGCTCCTCCATCCCTCATCTCCCTGAGACCCCCAGGGACCAGGGCAGGGGATTCTGCTGCGAAGCCAAGGCGGTGGCACCTTGCAGCAGCGCCGCGACCAGGGCCCAGGCACGGGAAATCCTGCTGGGAAAAGCCGTGGATCAAACCCACAGGTGAGAGAAAGACCCCCAAGCTGGGCAGCAGAAAAGAGACTTTGTGGCAGACAAAAGCAGCCCAAGAGACAGAGCAGCTGTTAAACGTGGCCCTGCCACAGCAGCTCAGGGACTGGCTCTGCCCTGGCCAGAACGAGAGGCCACTGGTGGCCCGTGCTGTGTGACACCAGAGCCACGGCACAGCCAAGCACACGGGGCTCAGGCTCTGGTGGACGCAACTTTCACCTGCTCTAATGAAGCCCCCCTGTCCCCAAAACACAGGAGGGAATAATAATGATCATTATAATAATTATTATAATAATAAAAATGTAATAATAATTTAAAAATTGTAATAATAATAATAAAATTGTAGTAGTAGTAGTAATAATAATAATAGCAACAACAACAAAAAACAACAACAACAATAATAATAATAACACAAAATGTTTTGGAAAAAAAATAAAAAGAGTCTGAGCTGCACAACATTTCCATACAGAAGGATTGCTCCACTGGCTCCCAGGGCCAGTGCAAAGGGAAGTGACTTCAGTCCCCTCCAGCACAGCCAGGGCTCTCCATCAGCACCACAGCAATTGGTGGCTGTCCCTGCAGGCTGGGGCTCTGCCCCTGTGACACACATCCACCTCTCAGGCACCGCTGGCTTCCTGTGCAAATCACAGCTTCAGAGGCTGCTTCAGAGCTCGCTGGGATGAGGAGCTGGGTTCCCACGCTGTCCTGTGTCCTCCCACCCCTAAAAACCAGACCAGAGGCAGCCGTGCTGTGCCTGCTCCCTCTCACTCCCACCTCAGGTCCCCAAACCTGCAAGACATCCATGGAAGCAGCAGGGGAGTGAGTGGAGGACAGAATTCCCTTCCAGATCTCCTTCCCACCAGGCCAGATTCCCACCTCCTCCTCCTCTGCTCTCCCTCTGCTCCGGCCACCTGCCCCAGGGATGCAGCAGCTCACGGTTTCAGTTCCCTCCTGATGCTCTTACCCAAAGGTCTAAGGAGCAAAGCCACATGCCACAGACCTGATTTAGAAAAACACCGATTTTTCTTTTTTTTCCCCCCACAGCTGTGTCATTAGAGAAAAAAAGGGAGGGGGGAGGGGATTTAATAACACTTAATTACCATAAACTCTATCGGATCAGCGCAGAGCAGATTTCAGGTGCAAGGAGGGGAGGGAGAATGGGGGTGGCAAGGGGAGGCTAAGAGGAAGGAGGAATCCAGGGAAAGGCTGGATTTCCATGCTTAAAACTTGGAAGATTTCACATGACTCAGCCAGCAGTAATTCCAGCTTTGCTGGAGCTTTGCTGTCTGCTTTTGTCATTACCAGGGGTAATGCGGGAGACTGATCTCGCCAAATCTCCTGCAGCCGCCAGGTGTGAAATGGACTCTGGCACAGTCCTGGGAAGGCACAGCCAAGACAGGCATCATCTGCTGAGCCCCCAGGCTCTCCAGCAGCTCCCCCTGTGCCCCCAAGCCAAGGGGAGCCCACCTCTCCCACCCTCAGCCATCGCTGCAGGGTCCTGCTGGCACAGCCACGGGGGACTCTTGGGGACTCAGCTTTCTGCACAGAGCAAAGGACAGGTCACTGCTGCACAACCTTTCCACGAAATTTCATAAGGCTCATCCTCCCAAGCAATCCCAGACAAGCCAGCAGCTCCCAGCCCGTCCATCCCCTCTCCTGTGCTACAACAAACCCGTGCCAGGCCAAGGTTCCCTTTATTCAACCCCAGTCAAAGCTCAAGGGACCTCCTGAAAACACATCTCACCCCAGACCCAAGGCCAGGTCTTGGTCAGCAGCTTTAGGGGCCTCCTCTTGGCCAGGGCAGAGAGGGCCTGTGCCCACTGCCCCCCATATTCGGCAGCCTGGGTTTGGGGGGCTGTGACACTGCCAGCAAGAACGGGGCCAAACCTCGTGTCTTCGTTTGGCCCAACGGGGCAGCTGCCAAAGCCACCAACATATGGCTGTCCCCCCAGAGGAGAGGGCCAAGCTGACAGAGGCTGGCTCTGAATTGCTCAGCTGCAGTCCAGCTCCAGTTCTGGGCTACTGCATTAGCCAGAGACGCAGGAAGATCCTGTTTTGTTTTAAATGGTCCACATTAGCAAAGAAAAGAGGACGGCAGAAGGAGCAGCCTGTGAGCTCATCGACCCACCCCAGGGGGTGAGCCCAATATTGTTCCCTACGTGTGTTTTCCAGCACTTCATCCAGCCTAGTTTCCAACCTTCCCAAACCACGAGGCTTCTACCAGACTTATTTTTCAGCAGCTCGCACGGGAACCAAAACAATCTTCCCGATTCTCCCTTTTTGCAATCCCTCAGCATTTCACATCTCTAAGCACGTGGGAAGCAGATCTCCAGACACGCAGGGCCGAGGGTTTCGCTTGGGGAATTGTCTCCTGGGGATGAAGCTCCCTCCACGACCTGCCAGCACAGCCCTGGCTCCCGGCTCCCAGACGCTCCCATTTCCACCTGGCACGCGGGAACGTTCTGCTCTGTTTGACAGCTCCCTCGGAGATAGGGCTCCTTTTGATCTCTGCTGCGAGCTGTGCGGAGGGGGAAGGGAAGGGAAGGTGGCTGCAAGGGTTTCCAGCCCCACAGGTGTCTTTTCGCTCAGCCGGGGAGCGGCAGTGATTTCCTTGGCTGCCTCTGTTCTCCCCTCTCTCGGCAGGCGCAGCCACGGCCGCTCGAGCTGAGCCACGGGGTCACTTCTCCTCTTCCAAAGGCTCTTCCAGAGACAACGCAGCTGTGCCCGAGCCAGAGCTGCCCCCAGGGCCGGCATGGGATGGAGAGGGGCAGATCCTGCCAGGGCAGATCCTGCCAGGGTCAGCGTGGGATGGAGAGGGGCAGCTCCTGCCAGGNCAGGGCCGGCGTGGGATGGAGAGGGGCAGATCCTGCCAGGGCAGATCCTGCCAGGGTCAGCGTGGGATGGAGAGGGGCAGACCCTGCCTGCATCCACCACGGGCATGCAGAAGGTGGAGGAGCAGCAGCTGCACAAGGCACGGGAGCACCAGGCTGGAGGAGAAGTGTCCCAGGAGATGCTGCAGACCTGGCTCCTGCGGCAGGGCAGCGTGGGGCTGACGGGCTCCTCGACTCCAAGGGGTCCTTGCTTCCCTTCCCGCTCCCAAATCACAAACTGCACTCTGGCTCCCAGCCAAGCCTGGGGCTCCAGCACAGCCTCACACTTCGCCCCACAGCAGCAGTTCCCAAATCCCAGGTAACTATCCACGAGGGTCCATCCCTCTGGACAATGGTTTGCCACACAAGGCAGATCCTTCTGTTTCCAGGCAGAGCTGGGAGCACAGGGATTGTTTCCCTCCATGGCACCCGTGCCCCAGGGATGCTGCCGGACTCACAGCAGGATGGGGAAGCTCCTGGGAGCTCTCAGCTGTGAGGGGCTGTCACTGCTGGGGGTTAGGACAGAAACACGGGGTGCAGCCCCTCCTGTGACCCCCTTTTCACAGCGGGTGGGGAGGTAACAGCCCCCAAAGCACAGAAGTCTCATCCCCTCACTATTCCAATGGCATTCCAGCATCAGCACAGCCTAGGCTAAAATTCCTGCACAGCACTGGAGGGAACAGGGGCTCTGCAAGGATCTAATCAAAACAGGTAACAGGGGAGAGAAATAAAAAGGCCCAGCTCCAAATTTCCATGCTGTATCACCTCTTCCAAAGGGCAGCCAAGGCTGAGAAAGAAGTGGGAGTAGAAAACAAAACCTTGCTTTATTCAGGGCTTCCTGGGAACCCCTCTGTTGGGGGAATCCCTCAAACATTGGGAGCTAAGGAGCAGGACTGAGATCCCAAGGGCATCCTGCAAAGCCAAGGGCTCCTCACCCTGCCCTCAGCCCACTCCAGCAGACAACAAAGGTGGGAAGGCCCGAGGGAAGAGACGGAATGCGATCACTTGACCCCGCTGCTCCCATGGCCAAAACATCCATTTGTGCCAGCTCAGCCGCTTTATCCGAACACCATCCCTTGGTGTCAGATGGTTTGGTTAAAGTCCAGCCCATTCCCAGCCAGGCCACACAGGTTCTGCTCCCTGGATTCAGTTCCTAAGCAGGAACTTGGAATTACAAGGGACACAAACCCAGCAGAAACAGCAGAGTATCCAATGTGTCCCAGGAGTCTCAGGTTTGATGGAACAAATATGTTTAGGAACCTATGGAAGCATCACCTGGAACTTACCTGCACAGCTACCAGAGACATTTCAGGGATAAGAGGAATGCAGCAGCAAAAAATCAAGGAAAACAGATAAAGAGCAGTAGTATAAAGGGCTCCCAGTAAAATCTGAGGCACTCCTACTGGTATAAAGGAGGTAACAGGCAGGAGAGGGTGACATGGAAGAGAAATTTAGTATTTTCTCAGGCGTTGTTTGCAACATTCTATAAAGTGACACCAGCACTCAACATCCTCTCAGAGAATTCTGCCTTCAGATCATCATTTGGGGACAAACAGGAAAGAAACAGGAACATTCCGTGAAATCAGGATGCAGGACAGGTCCCCACAATATATCTTTATACAGCATAATATAAAGTATGTGGTTTAAGAAGGCTTCAGGGCAAACTGCTGCAAAAAGTCCCCTTTGAGATTCCCTGGATGGGTTATTGAGAATAAACCCCTGGAAGAGTCTCAGCTGGACTCCAAACCCATGGAACAGCACCTGGCTTCACACAGCTACTCTGATTTTATTTTTTTTTAGTGGCCAGAGAGTGCAGGTTTAGGCACAGGGATCGAGGTGGGTATTACTGACAGCTAATTAGTTTGATATTAACAACAAAGCCTTTAAGTAAACGGCCTGCAAAACCTCATTTACTCAACCTGGAGACAAACTCATTAACTGCAGGCTCCATTACCCATTGCACTTTGCCAGTCGTAAAGAAAGTTTAAAAATCATGTTTATAGGAAAGAACTGCAAGACAAATCACGAGATTAAAAAAAAAAAAAAACCACAACCAAAAAAGCCTAAATAGAGAAATCTTCTGCAGATTCCATCTCTATAGGAACAGTGCCATAAATGCATAAGAGAAAACTAGGCAGCCCTATTCTCCCTGACAGGCTTCTTTTTTCCCTTTAAAGGAACAGATGCCAGCACGATAAGCCTCTGTGTACCTTTTATATTAAACATGTAATCAAGACATTCTGCCTGAAAAGTAGAAACACCCCTAAAATCCACCTCAAAGGCTGCAGCCTGCTTTTTTAATCAGAAAGCAATTATTGTAATTAAGAGGCAATCCCCTGCTCGCCCTGCAAGGCTCCCTCCGAGCAGATAAAGGAAAAACAGAGCCTTGGTCGCCTCCTTCCTGCACCCCCAGTGCCAGACACAGCTCCCACAGCACAGCCCTCCCTCCCCTCCCTCCTTAATTTCAATTAAGTTCCACTCTTAAGACAGGAGAAGAAAGGGGAAGGGGATGGGGGAGGGAGAAGCAGCACTTACCCTTTGGGGACTCACTCCTGGCTTTCTTGCTTTCTAAAGGACACTCACTGCTGCTGTTGGGAGAACATACTCTTCTCTTGCCTAAAATTTCATCTAGGAGAGAGATGAGAAACCTGAGTGTCAGACAAGGCTGGACTTTCCTCTTTGCAGGAGCGACCAGAGACACTTTGGTATTTTGCTGCTCTCTCACACACACAGACACACACACACATATATTACCAGCAGAGGGGAAAAAAAAAAAAAAGAAAGTAAGAAAAATCATCATCTTGAGAGCCTTGATCTGCTTTCCTAATCACGCAGCCCAAAAGCACATAATGACTATTCATACACTGATCAATGCAACGTTTTAAAGCCATAAATTCTGAATCCAGTTGATTTCCTTACTGAGTTTCATCATTTGTTCTGGTGCCTTTTGTCCCCCCGGTGTTTCCACTCCTTTCATGCCCTGATGCAAAGCAACTGGGGGAGAGGAAGGGGAGGAAAAAAACAACACAAAAAAAAAAAAAAAGGCAAAAAAATACTGCAGCACAACAGATCTCTGAATCTTCCTACCACAGTATCTCTCTCTCTCTCTCTGTGTGTCTCTCTCTCTCTCAGTCTCTCCCCCTCCCTCCCCCCTCCTCCTTCAAAACCTCAAGGTCCTCAGCAATCTTCCCCCTCTGGATTGCACGGAAACACTCAAGCCTTTTGCATTACTGCAGCCCTAAGAACCAACACCAAATATCTAATACACAATTACAGCGTCCCCGACCAGATTTAAAATCAATATCCTCCCCTAATAACGCTGGGGAAACTGAAAGCATGATGGTGCATATGGGCAGGAAGGAAGAGCCTGTTTGTCACTGCGAGCATCAAATTCTCATCTATCAAGGGCTTGTTAAAGATGCAGCATCTTAAAAGAAAAAAAAAAAATCTCACAAACAAGCACCATGTTTGAGTGAGAATGGATTGTATCTGCCTGTGAGCCCAAACACAGCAAAGCTGCTGCAATCTGCCCAAAACGTGTGGGTTAAGGAAGGTTACAAACCCCCTCGGTCCTATTTATAACAACAACAACATTCTTTCTGTTCCAGGGGACATTTCCAGCCAAGCGACTGTCCCTCACACTCAGAATCACTCCCCATCACTTGGAATTCAGCGGAGCAGCCCGGGCTCCTGCCTTGGCACTGGATTTATCGGGAGATCGGAGCACAGGTCTGTGGCTGCCTCAGCTGAGCACAGCAGCCCCTCACGGCGCCGAGGGCGGCCCTGCCAGCAGGTGCCTCTACCCAGGGAGCAACCCCAGAGCTCTGCCAAGTTCCAGGTGGCATTTCAAGGTTTCAAAGGGCACAAGCTGCCCCCAAACTCCCTGTCACCGAGCCCCTTAACAGAACTGGCACTCGGGGACGATGCAGAGGCTCGTGACCAGCCAGAAGCCAAAGCCAAGGAAACACAACAAAACAGAGGCATTTGGAAAGAGCCAGGAAAGGACAGAGTCAGCCAGTGACAGCACTGAAGTCCCCTCAGCACTTCACATCCCAGGTGTTGAGTCAGCCTTTCCAGACAATCTGAATTTTTATCAAGCCTCCTGCCTCAGTTTACCCCTTACACAACTCCTGCAAAGCCACAGCCGGTCCCAGGCGGCCAAGGCAGCATCACAGCTCGGAAGTACCTGGCCACAGAGCTCCCTCCCCATGGAATGCTTCATTCTTCATGCTGATTTTCCTGGAAACGTTACTCTGATACTGCAAACCCTCGGCGCTGCAGGCCAAGATCACATCTCCTCCTCAGAAGTGTTCTCAGCCAGGATTTGTGGCTTTGGAACAACCAAAGTCCCAGTGCTCTGCTCGCCCCTCCCAGCCCGGGCAGGAGGCAGCGAAGCCCAACAGGGCTGAAGGCAGAGGAGTCTCCATGGAAAAGAGCTGGTGACAGCAGCACCGGGGCCATGTGACAGCAGTTGGAATAGGAGCAGTGACAATTCCTGGGTTTCACAGCTCTGCCAAGGCACCTCATTCCCCCCATCCCTGCTTCCCTCCCGCTGTTCCACTCCCACCCCCGAGCCCATCTGCCGGCAGACGCTCGCTGCGGCTCGCGCCGGGCCCTGCTATTCCCAGCTATTCCCTGCTATTCCCTGCTATTCCCAGGCTATTCCCACGCACGTCAGCAGTCCCATCTCCCTCCCAGCTGGCTGCACTGGGGCAGGGGAAGGCCAGGACCATGCAGGAACTCTGAAGTGACACCAGCTCCCCCGGCGCCCCGAGCCCCACTTGTGGGCACAGGTGAGCAGCCAGGTGTGACACCCTGCCACTGGGAGAGGGCCCCTGCACTCGAGATTCCTGCTTGGCCCTCCAGGCAGATCCCACAAAAGTGCATTGATCCCCAGGATGATCCTTCCAGCAGCTCAGGTTCTCCCTGTACCACAGCACCAAATCCCACGCGCCGGGTCTGTATTTGGGCTGCCCCCCGGCAGTTCTGGCAGTCAGTGACACACAGAGTGCAACATTTCTTCTTTTTTATTTTTTTGTCTCTTTTAAGGCAAAGCCCTGCAATGTGGCAGAGATGCCTCTGGCCCCAGAAGTGTGGGGGCTAAATCAACAGGATATACAGCAAGGCAAAGGGGATAAATATCATCACAAAGATGTAACAACCCACCCCAAATGTACCAGTCAGCAGGAGTCAGCAGGAGAGCACAGGACCGAACAATCTGAGTTCCAGCCTGGTGTTTTAAGAAGTCAATACCCCATCTTTGCTTCCTTAGCTGCAAAGCAGAGGAGAGGCAGGCCCCATTTGCTTTAATTATTCAGTGAACTCCCAGTTTCCAGGGCCCAACCTCCACAGCGCCGCGTCTGCCTTCCAGCACCCATCCCTTCCTCTTCACAACTTCACCCACGTGCACAGCTCTGCCACCCCGCTGCCACCTGCCACACACGAGCCCTGTCACAGCACCCTGCACTCTGAACCCATCCCTTTCTCTCCACTGCCACTCACCCGACCACTCTCTGCTCACACAAAGAACCAGGACACCGAGATGGGAGCAGCCACAGTCCATCTCCCCCTGACTTTGCAGCAGCAGCAGCAGCAGCACCAAATATGTTTTGCAAATGAGCTGGCAGAGCAGCTCCTGGATGTCTCAGCACCCTCCCAGAGACAGGCTGTGCACTGAGTGCGTGGCTGCTCACCGACCACAGAGCCCCAGGGCAGATGTTCTGCTCAGCCCAGGCACCTGCAAAGGGCAACACTTCACCTTCAAGGATGGGGAGGGGCGACTGGGGGGGGAGCTTTGGGTGTTTTGTTCCCCAAATTCCTGCTTCTGCCTCCCCTCTCCTGCCTTCTTACAAAGCACTTCAGTTGAGAGGAAGCCAAATCAGGAGAGGTTTTAATATTAAAGCTGAAAATGAAAGACATTATCAGTAGAACTGTGAAGTTTTGAAGCCAGGCCAGGCAATAGCACAAGGAAGAGGGGCTGGGGGAAGCCCCAGGCAGACTGGTCACCCACTGCCACCAGTACAACACAAAACCCCCCACCCATGCCCCCAGACCCCACATCACATCCAAGGCTCCTGCTGGCCTGGCAGGGCAGTACAGAAAGTGACCCAGAGGGAGGATCTGGAGACAAAGTCAAACATTTTCCCCAAAGCTCAAGAAATCAGAGTGGATTTTTTCCTCCCCTCTTTTGTGGGAAGAAGTCCCGCACTCACCTGCTGCACTCCTGCAGTGGAGCATGGACACAGGTCTGGGAAGCAGGGGAGCTGCAGGAGCACAGCACTGCTGTCCCCATCAGAGGGATCACCCCAAGGCTTTGCACCACCAGGAGAAAGGACGTGGGCATGGCACCACAAAAGCAGCTTGTGTGGAAGCCAGGTTAGGGGGGTTTATTCTGTCTCCTGCACTGCCTCTAATCCTCAGCCTCCCAGCACTCAGCAGAGCTGGGGGGCTTAAGAGTCATCCTCACCAACACATCTAAGAACCCCAAGCCTCCTTATCAGCTTTGAAGAGAGGACTTGGGAGCCTAAGTCTGGGGAGATTAGAAAACCTATCTCGAGGCTTCCCCAAAGACAGAGGGACTTTGTCTCCACTCCATACAGGGGGATCTGCAGAGGGGGAGATGCACCAAGGACACACATGGAGAGAACTGGGCCGTGTCCCAGAGACTGAGCACAGGGGCTCAAAGGGAAATGAGTGAGGTGCTCACAAGATTTTCGCCCTCCCAACGCGGCGAAATGGGTGGGCTGCAGGGTCCCACCTACGGCTGAGGGACTGCCCCAAATTTTTCTGCACTGTGTTCACGCTCCAGCACAATGGGAAGAGATCAAGACCTATCTCACGCTCCCCATCCACAGCACTGGGTCTGCTCTGAAAGCTTCTTGGACCAAGAAGTCCTGAGTAAACAGAGAACTGAGCCAACTTCCACGGGAAACCACCCAGGCCCAGCCAGCCAACATCTAACGAGACCAGAGCCCCTTTTCCACCTCCTTTCCCATCACTTTGAGAGAGAGAAAACATCCTCCCTTCCCTTAACTCCCCCATCAGTCTTCAGCCCTGAAGATGACAATCCCCACTGACCGGTCTGAGATGTCTTGGCAGCATCTCCCCCCTTCCCTTTGGCTCTCACCAGAGGAGCTGCTCTGTCGGCCAAGCCCGGAGCTGCATCCCGGCAGCTCAGCCCATCCCTGTGTCCAACACAACAGGTCTGGGGGGACCCTGGAGACTCAGATCCCCAGCCAGGGGCTTGTCCGTTCGTGAGGAGCTGCCCCAGCTTGCTGGGACCCAGCAGGCCCAGAGCTGCCCCCAACAAAGGCCAGCGGGAGAGGGGGTCCGGCTGCGCATCCACCGGCACCGGCCCCTGCCAGCAGGGATCCATGGAACAAAGGGAGAGGGAAGCACAAGGTCATGGGAATAACGGGCCATCGTTTAACTGAGGGCAACGAGAATGGAAAAAAAAATTATTGGGGAAGCTGGGGGAAGGGAAGCTGGGATTTGGGATCCTAGAACAATACAGGAGCAGGCCAGCTCCTGGCGCCTGAGCTGGGAAGGAGGGAATAGGGAATATTGCTGGAGGTCTGCACAGGGGGTGTCAAACCAGCTGCAAAATAAAGGCAGCATCCTCCTCCCAGCAGGTCAGCTTAATGGTTTTAGGGACATGGCAGGCAGCAGGCTTCAAAGCGTAGTTATTGCAGCGGGTTATCTCGCTGCTCCTTTATGTCCCCACATCTTTATCTATTTGCTGGATGTCACTGAGATTTAGATTGCAGGTGCTCCAGTGCAGGAGCAGCCTTCTGCTGGCTGCTGTGTCAGCCTGACAGCACAGGCAGCAGAGCAGGGTGGGCACTCCTGGCCCAGGAGTGTCCCCAGCCCAGCCCAGGGTGTCTGCAAATGCTCCCAGAACTTCACACTTGGAGTTCCCTGGGACAAGAGGCTCCTGGAAACAAAGAGGAAACAAAGGGGAGGGAGACACAAGAATGGGCTCTCACTACAAAACAAGGAGGATGGAATATTGAATAAAAGGTTTTTCTCTTTCTTGCTCTCTTCCAGAGGACTTTGGCACTGACTTTGTGCAGTCACTCCTCTCAGTGGCAGAGAAGGACTCCAACAAGGGCCAGGGACCATCACCACTCTCTGCTCTCCAAGCACTACACAGGAGCACCCCAAATGAAGGCCTGGTGCCACAAACCCTTCCCCAAATGCGAGTTAACCACAGCACACAGGAAGGAGGGAGCTGAGCAGAAGGATTCCCAATGGATCATACAGAAGCAATCCTTTCCTCGGCATGGGAAGCAGCCTGGATCCCCTGCCTCAGCTCTCACCACAAGCCCATCTGCCTTTCCTCCCACAGTATCCTGCTGCTTCCCACCTCCTCACACTCACTTTGCCCAGCTGGAGCAAAGCACCTGAAGGGACTGTCCAACATTTCAGATCCCCAGGAGTGGGACAGAGGGAGGTGCAGGCAATGCTGGGGCCATCCTGCTGCCTGTCTGTAATGAGGCTGTTTATTAGGGAAGGTGCACCAACATCCCCCTGGCTCCCAGGTTCTTACAAAATTCATTTTTACAGCATGCACCAAAGCCACAGAAAGGTGGTAAATATTCATAGTATGAAAAACGCTCATGGAAAGGATATACTGCACTTAAGAGAGAGATCTGAATTAATTTTATATGCTGCAGAGAGGCTTTTTAGCAATCACAAACTTGTGAATCCCAACTTTCTTCCAGAAAAGATTTAAAGAATGAGGTTGGGAAAGTGGGCTGGAAGTCCAGGCCTTTTGGAGATTCACTTTCTCGCTCTAGAAAGGAGCAGGTTTTAGTGGGTAGCACAGGAGCAGGGGGAAGCTGGATAAATCAGAGACCCAAGCACAGTTCCAGTAAGGACCAGGTTGCCCACAGAGGTTGTGAACTCCTCATCCCTGGAAGAGCCCAAGGCCAGGTTGGATGGGGCTTGGAGCAGCCTGGGATAGCGGAAGGTGTCCCTGCCAGGGGGTGGAACTGGATGGACTTTGAGGTCCCTTCCCACCCAAGCCAGTCTGGGATCCGATGACCACAAACCTCTCGGGCAAAGCCTGCTTGGCCTCAATGTATGTATCTGTGACAAAAAGCTGGGATACCTGCATCGTCCTCTGGCACTGACACTCCCTCAGGCCTGGGGAATGCCAGCCATCACCCAGGGAGGCAGGGACAGCGTTTCCATCTCCTGCAGGCTCCTGGGTGCTCACTCTGCCCCTGGTCAGTGCCAGCAGCCTGGGACTCCCCCCAGGAGCCAGCACAGCTGCTCCACCTCCCTGGCTGCTCCTTCCACAGGGCTCCCAGCTTTTCTTCAGGAAGGGCAAGGCCGAGGACAGCGATTTCCAGCAGAGCTGCTGGTGGTGCTGTGCCCCCTTAGCACCATTTAAATGTCCAATTGCACTCATTCAGCCCCTGAAAAAACCAGTGCTCCTCCAGCCCGTGACAGCTTTGACAGCCAGACTCCTTAATTCCTTTTTCTTATTCCCTTAATCTGTCATCTTTATCAGGCTGGGGAAGTGCCAGGCAGCAAGCAGGAGCCCCGGCCCCGATCAATCTCCACATTACAGCTGACAGAATGGTGCTAATAACTTATTGATCTCATGTTTGCCAAGCCCCAGTGGGGCTGAAAGGCTGCCATTGATTGGCTTGAGGGAAGGAGCCTCTCAGCTGAGAGCAGAGCGGAAAACCTTCAAATTGTCTTCTTCCCCAGGAGCTGGGAGAGGGAGGGAGGGTGGGGAAGGGAGAGCAGGGACGAGGACAAGGGAACTGAAGAGCAGGAGACATGGAAAGGAAGAAGGATGGGTGTGTGAGATGGGGATTAAGAATGGAAAAGGAAGTGGGGGGGAAAAAAGGGTTTGAGAAGCAAAGAAATGCGAGGACGAGGGAAAGGAGCAGGAAAGGGGAAAGAAGGAACTGGGAACAAAAAGATCGTGCAGAGCTGAAAAAATTAATGAAATAGGCAGTTGACCCTCTTCTTGCTCACAGCAAATCATCAATAAAATCTCTCCAATGCCCAGCCCTCCATCCTCAAACAACTGCTCATGTCTGCACAAAGCACCTGGCACTGCTGGTGTCCTGACCAGGTCCCCACAAGCTTTATCTGGGGACAGGGCATCAGCGGGACACATTCCAGCTCCCCACGGCGACAGACCTGCAATTTAACCCTGGAGAATCCCCAGCCACCTCCCTGATTTGCACTGAAGAGGCCAAGAACCACTGAGACTCCGGAGAGAAGCTGAGCGGAGGGACAGGAGCTGTGGGGAACCCGGGGCTCACCCCGATGTGCAGAGACAGCAGGAGCGAACATAAACAAACCAGGAGCTGACCTTTCACAGCCGACAGTGACACTGATTGCCCTCTTTCCCATCAGCCTGGATCAGCCTGAGGGTGCTGGAGCAGGGACGAGCTGGCAGGGCTTCCAGCAAAGGCAGTGCCTGGGTCACCCACGCACGGCCCTGGCAGGCTCGCTGCCCTGGGGCTCTCCGTGCCCAGGGCTCACTGAGGCTGGGTCTGTTTTCCCGGCGGACTTCCCTCGATCCATCCACCCAAAAGGCTGGGGTGACGTTTCCACGTGTTTCCTTCAACACAGATCCCTGCAGCCCTTTCCCTCCCTCACTGTCACCGTCACCTGACTGAGCCTGCCTGGAAGGAGCCGGGGGCAGGGCAGCAGCTCAGTCCCTGCTCCTGCATCTCCTCCCCACGGGAGCTGTGCAGTCACACAGCTCTGAGCAGGGCAGGGGACAGGGGACAGCGGTGTCCCACTGAGGGGCAGGGGCAGGCCCTGCAGGGCTCGCCCACAGCACCCCAGCCCGGTGGCACAGACACAGACAGGACCTGCAGGGCTCACCCACAGCACCCCAGCCCGCTGGCACCGACA
>WBMZ01003280.1:17576-70274 GCA_013400975.1 Atrichornis clamosus
GCCCGGTGGCACAGACACACACAGGACCTGCAGCCAGAGCAGAGCCAAATCCCAGCTCTGAGGCACCACGCAGGGTCAGAGCAGTGACCTGCTGGTGGCTCTGCCCAGGTGCCACCCAGGTGCCACATCCCTGGCTTTCTCCAGATAACACCAGGGAGGTGTCACGGCACCAGGGATCTGTTTTCAGCTCTCTACCAGCTGCCTGTAAAGGCACCTGGCAAAGGAGGTGGAGGCAGGGGGCGGGGAGAGGTTATTTTTGGAAGCAGGATAATCTTGCTCTTCCCGGAGCTGCAAGGAAAGGGAGCAGGAGTCAGTGCTTGTCTCAGTTTCAAAGCTGCTGCCTGTGCTGGCCGTGAGTTTGGTGGATCCAGCTCCAGGGAATGACAGACTCCCTGTCCTGCCTGTGGCCACTCTGCCCTGTCCGCACCAGGCACTGAGAGCTGCCAAGGCGAGCCCAGTCCAGCACCCTCCCCTAAAAGTGAGGGAGATACCACTTGAAACACCCCCCAAATTTGCAGAGCCATCCTACACAAACCCTCCTGCAAGGAGGGGGTTCAAATCCCTGCCAAGGTTGGACTCGGTCATCTTAGAGGTCTTTTCCCACCCTAACTGAACTCCAGCACCAGGGCACAGAACTGCCTCAGCTCCTTCTCCTCCTGCAGTGACAAAGCCGAGAATGAAACCTCAACACTCACACCAGCAAAACCCCCTGCACCAACCTGTGCTGGCACAGCAAAAGGAAGCGCTTCCCTGTTGGGTTTTCTCGTTGTTCCTTCACTTCCCAAGAGCTCTCTTTGTTGGTCACCTCCCACCCTTGAAAGGCTTCAGGAGACATAAAAATGAACTTAAACAGAGCACAAGGAGGGGACAGTCCTCCAGCTCCAGGCCCAGAGGATGGAGAGCCCTGACAGAGCCTCGACCCTCACATCGCCAAGGTAAACAATTGCCCTTCATGGGCAAACACGTCACCAACAGTGCCCGGGCCTCCAGCTCCTGGATGCCCATTTGGTGCTGATTTTCTGCTCAATTTAAGGCAGCAGGCCAGTAAAGGCTGCTGCTTTTTTTCCCTGTTGTTTGGCTTAGTGAAATGAAAACACGTCTGCACCCCAGCTCATTACCCCACGCTCTGAGAGCAGCCCTTCGCTGGGATCCTGTCTCTAACCATTAGCTGCAGCATCCTTGATCCCAGTTCTTTCTCATCCCCAATGTTAACTCCTCCCTGGCATATGAAAGCTCTGAGTCTCAGTGCAAAGCCAAACGAGGTCGCTGGGAAGGCCTCCATGGCCATGGCAGGCACACAGAATTCAGGGACAGGCCCACAGAAAGTGGGATCAGCTGTGGATGCACACTGTGAGCCACAAGCACTGCCCTGCCAGTGAAAATCCAAATTCCTACATGTGAATCTCTTTACACTTCACTCTGAAAATTCCTCCTTTTCCCTCGCTTAGCCCACAGGGCACCAAGTGGAAAGATGAGACAAGAGGGTGAACACAGAACAAGAAATCTCAGAGAGACGTCTCAGTTCCGTGCCCTTTTGAGACGTGTGGGTGAGCACTGCTCCTCCAGCACTGCAAAAGCACCAGGTGTACAGGGCCTCCCAAAGTGGGATTCCCTCCAGGGACACAGGTGTCACGCTGTCCCCATCCTGTGGGATTTCCACAGGAATCACTGCAGGTGAAGATGCAGCTGCACCAGTCACTGAGGGCACCACTGCTCTGGGGCCAAGGCTCCCAGGGTTTGCCGTCCCTGTCGTGTTGACCAAAAATCCCTAAGAAAAAGCCCAAGCTCTGTGGCAGCCCTGCCCCACTGGGGATTTGGCCTGCTGCTGCTTCCCACACCACAGCCAAGGAAGCCTCACATCACTGGGGAAGGGGTCTTGAATCCATGAGCATCCCAAATATTTTATGCAGTGGTTTGCTCAGTTTGGAGCAGCACCCGGTGCTCTGCCAGGTCTCCACTCCGTGCCCTCTCAGCCAATATCCAGACATCAAAACAACTCCCTGCAGTCACGAGGGGCAGAAGGAAGAGAGGGAAGATCTACCCACCTTCCTCTAGCATGAGTGAGCCTGATTCCTCCACTTCTATCCATGCAAATAGTCCTACTGCAACGGGAAAGTCATGAAATCTGGCACTGCAGAACAGAGGGTGTTTGAGGAGAGAAAGAGGAGAAATTAACAGGATTTTTTTGCAGGAGAGGAATTACTTAGAGCCTTGGGACCAGGACTCTATTGCAAAGTGCTCGTTCGAGCCCTAAAGCAGCGTGCAAAGCGCACACACACACGGGGGGGAAGTGCCTGGGACCCTCCGAGGCGGCTCCATCCCCCCACCCCACCCGGCAGACACTGCCTCAGCCGAACTGGAGAGGGGGGCTGCACTTGTGTACAGCCGCACCTCTGCTGCCCGGAGGGGCTCTAAAGCCCTGTCTGGTGGGCAGACCCTGGGCTTTGCTGCCGCGCCTGTGCCTGGCTCTGCTCAGCCCGTGTGCGTCTGTGTCTCTCGGCTGAGATTAAAGCTCCTCCTGCCATCAGCCCCTCTCCAGCTAAACCCTCCCTGGTGCCAGTGCTGGGCCCCGGCTGCTGCCTCCCCTTTCCCTGAGCCACTTAAAAGTGTGTTTCACACTCTCCTTAGGTTTCCCCTGCCCTCCCACCAGCCGGCTCCCCCCAGCACTGGGTGCCCTGCAGGTGTCCTTAAGCCTCTTCCCGGATCTCAGCTGCCTCCACGTGTCCCTAAGGAAGCACAGACCCCATTCCAAGCACTTTTCCTCTCTTCCTCCACGTGGCACGCCCCATTCCCGTGGTGACTGCCGTTTAATGAGCGCCGGGAGAGCATCTCAGCACTGCCCAGTGCAGAGCACTGGGAGGAGGACGCAGCAGAAAATCAATCTGCAGGGTCAGCTGAGGAGAGACCACTCCCGTGTNCACCTCGGGAGGAGGGCACAGCAGAATCAATCTGCAGGGTCAGCTGAGGAGAGACCACTCCCGTGTCGTCCCGGGAGCTTTAGGAATCACCAACGCTGCTTTTTCCAGGTGGGTTTTACTCATGCTCCTCCCTGCTCAAGGTGCTGGCTCAACAGGGAGCAGCTGGGTTAGGCAGCCCCAGGTTTCAGAAAGAAGTAAATAAGTACTAAAGAAAGGTCCAGCACTGGCCAGGGAAGTGGGAGGAGATTAAAGCCAGCAGCTGGACGTGACCCCAGTGCAGACACAACCCGGGCTTCAAAAGAGGAGCTTGGCATCATTTTGATCACTGAAGAGCAGCAGGGATGGCAGAGAGGGAAATGCCCTTCCTTCACAGCCCACCCTCTGATCCTGCACCGGAATTTACTGCTCTTTCCATCTGTGCTGGGAACAGCAAACTCTTGCACACTTGAAACTTGCACAAGCATTTGGAGGACAGGCCTTTATCCAGGGGATGCAGAGAGCAGAGCTCTCTATTCTGCAAGCACCACCACCAGCACCTTCCCTCCCAGCCACAGAGAGAGGCAGAGAAAGCAGAAAATCACTGGTTTCTCAAAGCCTGAGGACACCCAAGCCAAACCCTACCTGAGTCTTTCAGGACCCAGATATTTATTTTCTAAGCCTTTCAGCTTCTGCTGTCCCAAAGTAACCTCCTCGGTCTCCCTGTTCCCACACATCACCATCACCAGTGCCATGAGTGACCTGTTTTCACTCCAAAGTTATCCAGAAGCCTTCCAAGGACAATGATCCGTGCTGCTCCTCCAACCAAGGGCCTTGTATGTTCCAGTCAGACTTTTCAGCCCCTTGTGACCTGAACATCTGCCCAGCTCTGAACCTTGACTTCAGTCTTTCCTATCTTCCAGAAGTCACAAAACCCCCAGAACTATATACAATTATTTTTCATTAATTTCAGCCCCTTTCTCCATTTCAAAGACCATTAAAGATCCAGAAATACTTCGGATTTTCCAGTCCATGCTGTTTGAAAGTACAGCACTGCCTCTAATCCTGGTTGTAACAATAAATCAAGGAATTCCCTCACAGAATCAATCATAAACCAGCCAACCCTGCCAACTTCAACCCTCTTGCTGCCCCCATGGGCCCTGCCACAAGCAAATCTCTTCCATTTGTGCTGTCCTTGCTCTCAATCCTCTCCTTAACCTCAGCCACGGGCGAGGAGGAGCAGGCACTGGTCAGGGCTGTTCTGGCAGCACTCCCTGGATTGATCTCTGAGCCTGCACAGGGGGAGCACAGGAGCCTCCAGGCTTCTCCTCCTCTCCTCACTGGGACCACGGGCCCAACTTCAAACCATAAGCCAGCAACACAAAACGTTTTGGCAGCAGATTCCAGCTGCCTTTGAGAGCACTTGCAGCCTCTGGACAGGAGTGATGCAGGACTTTTGGAACATAATGGCATTAACATCATTTATTCAGCACTGTTTATCTCCAGATGCCTCTCTGAGGGGGAGCTTCTCATAACCCAGCTGCAGAGCGCTGTTCTCAAGGGCAGACAGTGCAAACAGGAGACAGCTGAGGTCCAGGTTCTTCTCCCCTTATTGTTGGAACAAAACGGTTCGAACAACAACCAGTCCTTCAGGCTCCCCCAGCTCGGAACGTTCTGTGTCTAACAATTCGCTGTTACCCTTCTCCCCTCCCTCCCTGCCAGCAAACACAAACCCAGCCATCAGCAGCCACAAATCCCAGCACGTTCTGGCCCCGTTCCCCCGGCCCGGGGCGGTGACACGGGGACCGGCAGCAGCTCTGCGCTCAGAGCCGGCAGCTCTGCAGAGGCTTTGGCAAAGGAGCCCTCCCTTCATCAAAGCAGTGCGGAGAGAGCGCTGGCTCCAGCCAGAGGGGAAAGTCAGAGTGAGACCGTCCCCGGGGAGAGGTGACAAAGGCCCCTGTCCCTCATGTCCCCACCAGCCCCCACCTGACTCTACCCAACCAGCTCCTGTTGAACACCCCACGTCTCTCATGTCCTCAGGAGCTCTGTCCCTTGCTTGGTGGCCTCTTGTGTGCACGAGCCTTTTCTTTTTCACTGCTCAGACACTCCTGGAATGTTTCATAGGATGACTAAGGCTGGAAAAGACTTCCAAGGCCCCCAAGTCCAACCATTATCCCGGCACCGCTGACCCACGTCCCCAGGTGACACATCCACACGTTCCTCCTGGAACACTCCCAGGGATGGTGACTCCACCACTCCCTGGGCAGCCTCTTCCAAAGCTTTACAACCCTTTCCCTGAAGAAGTTTTTCCTTGTATCGAACCTAAACCCTGCCACAACTTGAGGCCATTTCTTGCTGTTTCCTAAGGTTAAGAAACGACCCAGAGCACCTCAAACACCAGCTCCAACAAATGAGGGCTTCTACATCTCATCTTTTCTTCTGCTCAACCCTGATGGGAATGAGAAGAACGCTCTGCATTTCTGGAATGCCACGGGGTCTCCAAGGATTCCAGCAATGCTGATCAAGTCCAGCAGCTTCTCTGTAAAGCAAACAATATTAAAACTCATTCTGACATACGGGGTCAGCTGAGCCACAGAGACTCCAGCAAGGTCATGCAGGAAAATGGATCTCTGGCCAGTTTGGCTCTTGGAGCTGCGCAGGGCAAGAGGCCTTGGAAAACTGTTCATGATGAGACTCCAGCAGGCAGCAGGAACCTGTCTGGAAAGGGTCAAACCTCAGGCAAAAGGCAAACCAGGTACCTGGGATGTTACTGCACAGCCTCCAAAGACATCCCCAAAGGTAGCAGATGTGGTGTTCCCTCTGGATTTGGGGTTCATTTACACACTCAGCAGAGTGACTACCAAAAAAATACTGACAAATCCACAGACAGACAGATTTTCAGGAAAGGCCTCTGTTAGCACACACAGAGATCCGGCTCTGATCTGGAAGGACAAGGATCGCTCCATATAAAAAGTAACATAAATCCCAGGTTTTCCTCCACTTTTATTTCTAATCAAAGGATCCTGCAATCAACAAGCAGATCTTGTTCTATTTATCACAGAGCCTCACTCGTTGGCTTCTGCCCATTTGTCACCAGATCCTTTCCCACACTCCCTTCCCGACATCCAGGGAGTCCCAGTGCAGGATCCGAGGGGAGCATTTCCGCTTTCACACCGTGTCAGGTTGAAACCAGGTGAACTACCCAAAAAAAGCCAGGTAGCACTACAAAACCAAACAGTCCTGCTCCCACAGGAGTTGGCAGGAGCAGCAGCAGCGCGGGGAACCTCTGATTAATGAAATTACAAATCAAATCATGCTCTCTGCAAGGCCTTTCTGCTTCACTTGGCACCAGCCCTGGGGACATTTCACTCCTCTGCTGGCGCAGTACTTTAACACAGACCACTAGATTTGAGAATAACACAGGGCTGGGACCTCAAAGGCCTTCACCATCACCATGAAATCCTTTCCACGTTAATCTTTAGCCAGAATATGAAAAGCCTTCCTACAGCTCCAAAGTGTAACACGAACAGCGCCGGGAAAAACCAGCGGAAAAACAAAGGGAGCGAAAGGGAGAGGAGGGACAACACCAACCCCAGAGCAGCAGGACGGGCCCCAGCCCCTTACCTGCAGCTCCCAAGCCCACGTCGATGGTGTTTCTCTTGAATTCACAGCGGCTCTGGGTCTCTGGCATAACGAGCTGGCGGCTCTGGTGCAGGTTGGAGATGATGGTGGAGAGGTCGCTGTCGCGGCTGCAGCAGAGCACAGAAGCCCCAGGTTAAGGAAATCCCACGTGCCACCACACCAGTTGGGTTTTGCCTCTGTGGGCACACCTGTGAGGGCCTTTTGTTTGCCCCTGGATTGCAAGGAAAGGTTCCCCCTCCCACCCCCGGGGGCCCTCGGTAACCCCCTCGAGTTTTGGGGAGTGCAAAGTCCTTCCCAAGCTTCCCTCTCATTTCCCATCAAGGTTCCCTGCAGCTGCCAGAGCTCCTGATTTCAGCCTTGCCAGATATAACTTGCGTGGGCCAGAACTTGCATCTGAGATGGAAAAGCTGAAAGTGTAGGAATTGGCAGATCTATTCCAGAATTAATAGGAAACTTGAACTGAAATAACTGATAGTTTTCTATCAGTTGCCACACTTCTATTCTTAAAAAAACTAGGTTTTTCCATTCCGTCACTGTTGGAACAAAAGACTATTTGGTTTGATTGAATACTAGCTTTTCTCTTTAGAGAGAAACCCACCACGAGCCCGGACACCAGCACTGCTCAGAGCTGAGGGCACAGATTTATTTACAAAACTCATTTTCAACTCTTCCCTCTAACAGATCCCGAAACAATGCTCTTCCTTCTGGGAAAAGAGAATGTGTTGGAGCAATTCAGCATTATTGTGCCTGTTATCCTTGCATCAGATTGCTGCTAAGTAGGCTCGTTTAGTCTTTTTTCTGGTTTTTTTCCTTCTATGGAGAGGGAGAACACAAAAAACAAATCACTGTAGCAGATACCGCAGCTCAGTGGCAAATGCTTTGTTTTGCTTGCAAACCACTATCCACTTGCAAAATATTTCTGAATGAATGGCACACAAACGGTGAGGAGGAAGAGCAAGGTAAAACACACGACAGGAACTGGCAGTGCTGGAACGTCTCCCTTTTGTTTGTTTGCTGGAGATGCCGAACTCCCCACCCTTCCAGCACAAGGGGCTCGCCCCAAGCTAAATGGGGCTATTTTTCTTCCTCCCCTCTCTCTAAATGGAAGATGACAGCCGGCAGAGCCGGAGACACTTACAAAAAATTACACAAATTAGCAATACTGCCCTCCCTCCCCCAGCCACAGCTCCCTCCCAGCCTCCACTCCCACCACAAGGGCACCCCCTCAGTGCTGCTGGGACACAGCACCGACCCTCCGGGCTGTCCTCACCTGGGGCCAGCAGGGCAGCCCGGAGGGTGCATTCTCTGCAGAATTACCAAGCCATGATCTGCCTTGAAATGCCCGCCTCTGATCCCCCTGCCCCCTCCCCACCTGCCGTGCCCCCCTCTCCCGGCTCCAGCCGCAGCAGCAGCAGATCCCGAGGCTCCCAGGGCCCATCCCGGGTGCTGGAGCAGGGGCTAATCTGTGTCTAGCTCGCTGCTAATCAGATCAGTTCATGGCAGAAAGTCTTTAGACAGAGGTACTCTCAGTCTGGCTCCAGATTTTCCCGGGGTGCCGCAGACACAAACAGCCTGGTGCTGCCACATCCCGCGGCTCCCCCCGTCCCGGGCTCAGCGGGGAGCAGGGATGCTCGGATCCCAAAGCCTTTGAGCACCCGCTGCAGCTTCCCCCGCTCAGGCACTGCAGATTGCTCCTTATGCAAGCACAAGGCTCATTACTGAGGCAAGCCCACAGGTGAGTGGGAAGCCCATTTCTCCTGTGCCAAGCAGTTCTGGGGCCTTATCCTCTTTTAGCTGCCACCTTTAAGATGCATTATGCAAATATTTTGGTGTCTTAAGTCATTTATGGGATTAATGTGAAGTGATTATCAGTTCTTTTTAATCATGCCAATCAATAAGGGGATGTCGGGGACAGAGGACAAATGCAGATAAACGCTGCCATCAGCACAAGGCCCGGAAAGGGCGGAGGAGAGGAGCCAGGAGAGCAGGGGAGAGAGGCAGCGAGTGGGAAGAGAAAAATGGGATAATTACATCTCTGCGTTTGCAGAGCGCCTTGCATCCCAATCGGGCCCACAGCAGTGCTGGTATGTAAACACGTTCAGCTCCGGGGAGGAATTGTTTTATCCGCCAGGAAAATGCAGCTCCCTCTTTCTGGGGCGGCTCCTCAGCAGCACCGGGGTCTCCAAAACTCAGAGAGTGCAGAACACTGGGATATATCCAATGAAAACAAAACCCAGGGGATCTACGTGGAAGGAAACATCACCACACCAGAAGTGGTGGAGGTTTTTTTCCCCCAAAAATCTTGTGCTTTTAGGAGATTTGCCACGGTCTTAAAACTAAAATCACCGTGGTGTGCAGAGGTGCATTAGCAAGTCCTGGCTCCACACAGGAGCCGGCACCACAGGGCTCACAGGCTCACATTCCCAGGCTCTGAACTCCACCCAGCCTGCCCAGGCCATGAGGCAGAATCCCGGGAAAACACGACTTTGCTGGAACACCTTTGCAGAGGGCAAACTGAACCCCAAGGTGACATGGAGAGGAAAGGGGAGCAAGGGCAGGGACAAGGCAAACGGGCTGGGACAGCTTTTGACACACCCAGCTGCCCCCAGGAGTGGTTCCTTTTGCCTTGGTCCACAGCAGCTTTGGGGCAGGGGCCGCCCTGCTGTCCTGGGCTCCTCTGGCACAAGGAGAGGCAGAACAGAGCTGGGGCTCAGTCTCAGTAGGAGCAAAGGCAATGAATGGCAACCAGAGGTTTTTATGGAAAACTGAGATCTCTTTCTGCACAGGTGAAGGATTTAAGCATTTGTTTGACCACTGGTGGCCAGGCTGCCCCAGCAAAGGCAGCTCCACACAGCTGCAGTCGCACTCCAGCCATTGCATGGACTCCAACAAGCCTTGCCTGAGGCTCAAACTTTAAAAATGTCTACATTTGGCTCTGAACCCACACAGAGCAAAGTCCAGCTGACTGCTCCCACCCCAGTGCCATTTCATAAAGGGAATCAAAGCTTAACTGTGGAGTCTGGGCTCTCCAGGCACTCCACCAGCTCTCAGTGCTTTAGTGGGAAGAAGGGCTCTGCCCAGGTAACAGGAATTTCCAGGAGTCGTCCCTTTTTGCACACTCATCACCTCAACCGCAGCACTGCAGCTGCATCCCCAGCCCCAAAGTTTTGGCCTGGTCCAGCAGGACAGAAGACATTGCACTGCCACAGGCTTTGGGAGGTGGAACTGGATGGTCTTTAAGGTCTTTTCCAACCCAAACCACTCTACAGTTCTTCACTCCCGGGAGTTTTGTTCCCACATCCTGTAAAACAGGCCCCAGCCAGCATTTATCCAGGCCCACCTCGCAGGCTTGGAGGGAGCACATCAGGCAGAGGAACACCCAGCTCCCAGGACCTCCTGCAAGATCCAGAATGGGCCCCTGGGGGACACCAACAAAGCACAGCCAAATCCCAAAGCTTGCCCGGCCTGGAAGGAGCCACACGAGGGGGACTGGAGAGGGCTGGTCCTTCCCACACAGAGGATTCCCTCCTGGGCAGGAATTCCCTGCAGGGTGCCCTGCTGCAGCCCCAGCCCTGCAGGGACACAGGCACACACAATCTGATTAAAGTCTGAGCCCTGCCACGGCCACAATATTATATTTGAAAAACCGGATTAGAGAGGGGGGCTTGAGGGAGACACAGAGCTCCCGAAAGGTCAGGGAGGAGACAAACACCCTTCCGCAGGGCTGCAGGTCGCCATGGCAACGCCCAGTTTGGGAATGACTGGTGTGGGGACCTGCAGGAATGCAGGTGTGATGCCAGCTGCAGGGGAACATGTTCTGAGGATGGACGGATGGATGGATGGATGGATGGATGGATGGAGGGGTGGGTGGGTGGGCACGTCCGTCCCACAGCTGCAAGTTTTGGTCCTCAGTAAAATGAGGGTGGAAAACGAGAAGTTACTCAGGATTCCAGAGGGCACGGGGCTGGTGGGCCACATCCAGATTTCCTTTCCAGCTGGGAAGTGACTCTGTGTTACTGACAGCCTCCTAAGACCTTTCTTCTGGTACCTGGCTCTGGATGACCCAAGTTATTTTTTTTAGGTAGTTCTGCTCTTTTGGTGGGCAAAGTTTTAGAGAATAACTTGCAGCTACAAAAGAACGACAAGATTTCTGAGTCTGAACTTCAGCACATGTTTAACCTCGATCCAAAATGCCAAAATTTGGGAGAGAGACACTTCAACAGGGAGTAAAGCTGGCAGTGGTGGGGGGGTAAGAGCTTGTCTGTGTGCTGCAGGAGCCACTGGAGAAGCACCCAGCCCACCAAACAAGCCCTGGATATCCTGCCTTTTCCTTGCCCATTCAACCACGGAGAAGAATCCCAGGCTTTCGCCAGCTGCTTCCATCCTCCAGGATTCCCATCCCACCGCTGGGCTCTGTCCCGCTGCCAAAAGCAACAGAGGAAGAAGTGGCTGGGTATTGTTGTGGCTTGGGCCACTGTCAAACCCTAATGAAGAGAGGGAACGGGAGCACCAGATCCAATTCCCAGGAATGCAGGAAAGCTGGGACAGGGGTTTTTCCCGAGCCACAGGCGAGTGAGCTGCTCCCCGGTGCACCTCGGCTCAGCCCACGGGTGCTGCAGGCAGCAACCCCAGACCTTTAAAGGCCGAGTCCAAATGGCTCCTTGAACTGGATGTAAGAGGGAAACAAGAGCTGTTCCCTCACAAAATGCCCTCCTGACCTCGGAGGGGATTCCTGAAAACTCTGTGCACGTGGCCTGTTCCACTGGCAACAGAGGAAAACTGCAGGGGAGCCTCGCACAGGGGGCAGCTTCCATGCTGGTCTGGGATACAGCGAGAGAAGCCTTTCTGATCCCAAAACCTCTCCCCAAAACCCAGGACAGCAGGGATAACCAGAGCTCAGCCCCAGAGCTGTCCATCCCCTCCCAGCGCTCCCACACTCGGAGCTGGCTCTGCAGGAGCTGCACTAACAGCCAAAGGCTGCAAAAACCAGCGCAGGAAGGGCCGGACACACGGCTCGTGCGCTGCAGGAGGGCTCTGACGGCTGCCCTGGCTGTGTCTGAGGGCTCTCAGTGCCCTGTCTGCCCGCAGCTGGCTGGGCTGTGCTGGCATGGCTCTGCAATGTCCACCCGTGGCCATCCCCCGGACAGGAGGGGCCTGCGGGGGGCACAGCAAGGCCCTGCCTCACCCGAGGAGCTGCTCCGGCAGCAGGGCCCTCACTGCCGTGTCCAGGGCAGGAAAGTCCATCGAGGCACTCAGCTGTCACGTTTGCTAATTGGGGCCGTCCCTTGGGAGGCATAAATGAATTAGGAGCCAGCCCTTCCAGGGAGGCTGTGGCAGCCAGACATGCAGCAATCCCCGTGCCTGACTTCTGGGAATAATCATCTTTTTTGGAGCAACATCTGCACCGTGAGCCTCCCACTGGCCCAGGTCGACACCAGCAGCTGTTGCTCCAAGGCTCCTCCTGGTCCTCTCCTGGGCCCTGTCCCTCGTGCTGGACCCTCACTCCAGTCCCCTCTTCTCCATCCCAGCAAACCAGTCCCTCCCAGCTGCTGGGAGCATCTCCCAGCCCGTTCTGGAGCCAGCACTCTGGGGTGCAGTGACTTTCGGAGGGGATGAGACAAAAGGGGGACACCCCTCAGGCTCCTTGGCCCCTCTGGCTCCTGGCCTTTGAGTGAGGGTGGGCACAGAGGCGCTGACAGATGTCCCTGAGGGTCACACGCCGCCCCCAGACCCTCGGGAGGGGGCAGCTCCCAGTGACTCTCAAGCCAGACGCAGACTGGGAGCAACGCCTTTTAAATGTGTTTCATTTACAGACATTAGCAGCAACTGCATCTTTAACGAGGAGAAGGATGAGGAGACTAATGGATGGAGACAATTAACCAAAATATAAATCAGTGTCAGAGTCTGTGCAGCCAGCACAGGCAGCCAGGCGCCCGCAGGCTCTGGAGCTTCTCGCCCGGCGCTGCTCAAAGTGACTGCAAAGAGCGATGGCAAAGAGGGGGAGGGAGGGGGCAAGGAGACAGTTTGGTCAAAATTTAAATAATTTTCAATAGTGGCTGCCTTTCAGCTTGCTGCAGCTCCTTCTCTCCAGAGTGGGGAGGCAACGGAGCAGTGACCTCACTCCAGACGTCCCGTCCTCCTCCCGGGGTGAGTCTGAATGAGCCTCCCCGAGGTTTCCCACTCCGCTGGCAGCCAGGGTTGGCTCTGCCCACGCTCTGAGCTGCAAGGTCACACACAGAAACCTCCCAGTGCCTGGGATCAGGCAGAAAAAGTGCAGGTCCCTGTGCAGAGGAGGCGTTTCACCGCTCAGCTCCACGCAGCAGCACCCAAAAAAGGCTGCTCCAGGGTTAGGATATTTAGCATCCGTTTGGAGCTCAAGCTGTCGTTTTTCTGCTCCAGTCTCCTGCCCAGACCTCACTGGGGTGTCCGTGATCCCACAGGGATGCACAGGGAGTGGGCACCAGACACCAGAGGCCACCTGGTCCCGCAGCAACAGGAGCTCCAGAGAGAGCTGAGCTCAAAACAGAGGCAGTGACGTTCCCAGCAGGCACAGAAGTGCTCAGACCCACAAACTGCAGGACAGCTGAGGACACGGGGTGTGGGCCCAGCACCAGAGCAGACTGGGTAAGTCTCTTCCTAATACTTCATCAAATCAAAGGCAAGCTGGGAAGACCCAGTCAAGAATCCTTGAAGGGATGCAAAGCAGGAGGCTGATACCAGGTTTGAAAGAGGAGAGAGGCTTAGAAAGTAACATGGGAGGAAATAAAATGGAAAAATATTTCTTTAAAAATACATTTCACCAGCTCTCCATCCCCTTAACGATCACCCAGTAAGTGCAGGGATTATATTAAATTTTACTGATCAATACAGTTGCCATAAAACTGTCCCGACCCTCTGCCCCTCCCTACAATAAAGAAAAAAAAAATCCAATATGCAAAGGGAGGAATGTCAGGGCTTGCAGGGGAGCAGACACGAGGCCATTGATCGGGCCAGGGCAGGGGGAGCTGCCTGGCTGGCCCCAGGGCTGGCTCCAGGATGTATTTCAGTGGCAGCCCTGGCTCAGGTGACAGGTTCAGACCGTCCCCCCTGCAGTGATCTCCTTCCATGGACCACGTGCACCCACCCCTGCCTGGCCAGGCTGAAACCAGGAATGACAGAGACTCTGCAGCTGCAAGGAGATGAGAAAAGCACCGGAACCTGCAGAAACGCGAGGGATTTTCCCTTCTCTGTTGACCTCCTGAGCAGCACAAAAAAAGCCAAGTTCCTGGTGTAAGGAGCAGAGCAGGGTCACAGCCAGGCTGGTCAGAGTCACTGGCTTGGAGGAAACGGCCTCAAATTCCACCAGGGGAGGCTCAGATTGGATATTAGGAAACATTTCCTAACCAACAGGGACGTACAAAGCACTGGACAGGCTGCCCAGGCCAGGGGTGGAGTGACCAGCCCGGGAGGGCCCTGGGGATTGTGGACATGGCAGCCGGGCACACGGGCTAGAGGTGGCCTGGGCAGTGCTGGGTCAAGGGCTGGCCCTGATGATCTTGGAGGGCTTTTCCAACCTAAAGGAGCCAGAGGCTGAGCAAGGAGAGGCAGTGGGGGAGTGTGGCTCAGGGCTGCCCAAAGTGGAGCACACGCCCAGGGGCAGGACAGGGATGTAAATCAGTCAGGGACCGTGAGGGGAGTAATGAGCTTTTTATGGGAGCCATTAAAGGGAGAACCCAGATTGGTCCATAAATGCTGTTTGCATCACTACAGCTCTGAGGAACGACCTGATGTAACAGCACAACTACGGAGTGGCAGGACGGGCACAGAACCAGCACTCCAAGGTGCTCACATTTTCTGTTCAGCGGTTTTTTAAAAACTAATCACTGATTTCTAAAGAAACATCAGCACTCCAGTCCAGCCCTTGGAAAAAACCCCACCTTCTGTTCCCCTACTGTGTGCAGGTAAACCTGGGGGTTGTGACAAGGAGCTGGGAGGCTGCTGCAAGAGCAATACCTGATGCAGCTCCCACATAAAATGCCACCAATATCCCTGCTCTGCCCTCACCCTGCAGTGTCCGGCCTCCGTGGGCCATTTAATCACATTTTCATTGATTTTTAAGCCCCAGAAGGGGCCATTCTATCTCCCTCCTCTGACCTCCTGCACAGAACCTGTCAGAAAATCACCCCATGGTGCTCCCAGTTAATGGTGGCAGCTCAGAGTGAAAAAAAAAGGCGTGAGCTGTGTCTGTGCCCAGCAGGAGCAAACACAGACCCCCCATCCTGAACCCTGGCCACGCCAAACCCAACACTCTGGGAACGAAATAATGTTTATTCCCAAGAGCTGAGGAATCCTCTCGGCTTCTTCCTTACTACAATGCAAGCCTTCCTAACCAGGAGGGGAAAAAAAGCCCATTTCACAAGCTGTGACTGCCCTCCACACGCACAGAGCACCAAATCAGTGAAGGATTAACCACCCTCCAGCCCAGCAGAGCCAAGAGTCATCCTGGGGTAAGAAATTCTGCAGAAGAACTTTCTCCCCAGCACGCCTGGCTGTGCCCCGGCGCGGCCTTTGAGTGCCACAGGTCCTGGAGCTGCCAGGCAAGGTCAGTGGCCCGGACCCCGCCCCGCAGTAAAGCCGGGGTCACTGAGTCAGCAGAAAAAGCCGGGATGTGGATCAGGGAAAGCTGGCGGCTCAGCCCGATCAAGGGCTCGCCCCCCCGCCCTCCCTGCAGTTCATCGCCTCGCACACAGCCCCAAACACCCAGCAGCACCTCCCCAGCCCCACCTCGGCAGCAGCCGGGGCACGCAGGAGCCGGGGCGGGATAAGACCTAAAGCTGGGCGCAGGGGGATTTGGGTCAAGGATCCGAGGGCTCTGCTCAGGTGGCTCGGGAGGCAGAGCTGGTGTCCCCGCTGCTCGGGGCAGCAGTGACCCCGCCGGCAGCCCTGTCACCTCTCCGTCAGAGCCGGATGCAGGCAGCACCGGGATGTGCCTCCCTCCTCCACTCCTCTCCCCATCCCACTTCCCCGTGGGAATTTCGTCCTCTAGACAGAAGCAGGATCTCCAGGAGGCAGAGCTCAGGGAACAGCTGCTCCTCACCCCTTGGCCACCTCTGGTTACATTTTTATTGCTCAGTCTTTCGGAAAACTTTTAAAACTTCACCACTGGTAAAAAACTCTCTCAGTCCCTCTCTGTCCTTCTTAGACCTCAGTTTGACAGACCCTGACAGACAATAATTCACCAGCACCCCACCTCTGCCCCTCAGGTATCTCCACCTCCTGGTGAGGAGTCACCCCTCAGACACGGCAAAAAGGGAAGGAAAGTGAGGGAAGGGAGAAGAGGAAGGAGGAGTAAACAAGTTTTCCCCTCTGGAGAGAGCTGAGAGCTGAAAATCCCAACCCCAACCACGGGCAAGGCAGACCTAAATCTCCCTGCAGACTGAGCTTGAAAAAACAAATTAATCATCCTGCAATGTCCCAAGCAAAATGCCCATAAAATTTCATTAATGCTCATGACAGTTCATAAAAATGATCAGTGGAGCTGGCAACTCCAAAATAAGGTGGAAATAAGTATGAAGATGTTTTTACTGTAATCCTGCTTTGTCATTCAGCTCTCTGCAAGCCCATAAATAAAAATCAGATGGAATTACAGCACACGGATGCTGGACTGGAGGCGGGGAGGAGAGATCCCCCTGAAGTTTGGGCCTTGTGAGGAACACACGAACAGATGTTTTGCTCAGCCAGTCACAGCAATGTGTGGCTGACACGCAGCTGCTGGGCCTGATGGAGATGAGGGCTCTTTAAACATCCCAAATTCTCCTCATTTTCTCCTCGCATGAAGCCGCCTGCCTGGAGCTGATGAAATATTAAAATACTGGGATTAGCAGCTTTAACTGGGCGACAGGGCAGGGCTGCAGGCACGGAGCAGTGGGAAGTGCTGACCTACAGGGACCACGCACAGCACCAAGGCGTTCAGGACAATCCCCCAAACCTGCACAGGACAATCCCCCAAACCTGCACAGGACAGACACATCTGCATGGTTTCAGTCCCACCGAAGGGTGTGAGGAGGGAGGTCAGAAAACCTCCCGTGCCAGAACCGTGCCCTTGAAGTTTGGGTCTAAAAGCAAACGGATGTGATTCTTCCTTTGATCGCTCTGTGAGCTAAAAGGTATCAAGAACTCTTGCCAAGGCCGCATCCAAGCCTGTACGTGTCTCAACAATAAACAGAGGCCTCAAGATGCCTTCAAATGCTCAGTTTATCCAAAATCCCTTTGGTTGCCCTACAAAAGGTCCATTATACCCCTCTCCCTTGAGAGATGGCAACACACTGGGGATAAACATGACCAGAAGTACCCTTAATAAACTTTCCCTCTTTTCCTGTAGGTATCCAACAGCTTTTCTCACCTTTACTTGAAATATAATTGTATTCTTCTAGCTTTAAAACGAAAGCTAAGACTGGTTTATCAGCTCCCTATTCCCCTTCACTGTCTGAATCTCTGCTCGTACATAAAAGGTCTCCTTTCCCTAACCCATCCCTGTAGCCAAATAAATCTTCCTGGGAATGGATGTAAGAGCAAAAAGTGCTGCTAATGAAATAATGATGACATAATTAATTCAGATTAAGTAATACTTTCCAGCACTCCAGCAGGTACTGATTTCCTCCTTGTTTGGCCTTATCCCTACGGGAAAGGGAGAAGCCACTCAGGCACCTCTGCTTTGCAAAATTCCTTAAAAGTCCCAGGCCAACTCACCCAGTCCCGTGGGGAATGTCCTGCCAGCAGCCTCTGTGGAAAACAGGAATCAAGGAGACTCCTTGGCTGAACCTTCCCAGATGCTCCTCACTGGCACAGAACATTCCTGTCCACCTCTCTCCACGGGGTGGATTTGGGGTGGGTTGGTTTTGCTTCCCCAAAAAAGAGCAAACCCCCATTTACCTGTTGGGCATCCCCTGCCTAAAGCCAAGCAGGCTGGATGAACAAACTGGGTTCAGCCATCTGGGAAGTCTCTTCCCCCCGGGATTCTGCCTCCACACAGCCATGCCCTGGCTGCCAACAGCAGTGGCACTGGCCACCAGCCTCCTTGTGTTCCCTGGCTCTGCCTTCAGGAAGCACGTCCTGCTTCACAGCTCCAGCAGCTCCAGCGCTGGGAGCCCTCTGGAGCCAGGATGAGGACGAAAGCGTTTCCTCGAGCAGCCTATTTCCCCAGAGCACAGCAGAAATAATGTGGGTGGGCTGCATGCAGCCTGATGTTGAACAAATGCCCTCCCCGCAGCAGTGCAGGTCGTGGCTGACACATTCCCTGGTATCTCGCTGGGGACTTTGGAGCTTTTCCACAGCACAGAGCCAAGGGCCAGCTTCAGAGTTGTCCCCCAGAGTCGCCACGGGCTACGGGAGCAGCCCTGCAGGTTACACACAGCCGGGACCTGCCCAGCCTGACTTAAATCTGCTGGGCACCGCCTGACTCCCTCAGCTCCACGTCAGCTTTTCCAGCTGGCACCACGAGGCAGGAATCGGTGCCTGCCAGGGGGTGAGGGCAGGTCCCCAGCTGAAGACACTCCTGTCCCCCTGCCGCTGTCTGGTTTCTCTGCTCTAACTCCAGGGCTCTTATCTGACAAGCACCAGCTCTGTCAGCAGCACAGGCTGAAGGCTGCAGGGTGCTCGGGGGTCACATCCAGCTTCCAGCTGCTAAAAACTTCTCCTGACCTTTTAGTACCTATTTCAGGTCTCTGAGATTGAAAAGCAAAAGCTTACCAGGGGAAAAAAAAAAAAGAAAAAGAAAAAGAAAAAATCCTTAGCCCCAAAGCCATCCTATATCAATCCGTAAAGGGCAGAGCAGCAGGATGCTCTGGCACTTGATAACGTTCCCTGTGTCACACAGCAGAGCTTTCTGCTGAGTCAGGATCAGCCTTGACACCTTCAGAAACAGCCACTTTTCAATTCTCCTCTCCTGCTTTTCTCTCCCCGTGTATCTTTCCAGAGGAATGAGCTAAACCAGTGAATTTTCCTTTTGTTTGCTTCTCCCATCTCACTTCCCAGGTTTTTTTTCATCTGCTTCTTCCACCTGGCCTGATTTGTGCAATGTTCTTTTTCCTCTTGCCTGACCTGCTCCATTCCTCCCCAAACACAATTTCCCAAGAGGTGCAGCTGTACCAAACCTCCAAACCTGCACATCCCACACTCCAGTTTAACTCTGCTGGTTAAACCCAGCCCTGGCTGAGGAAGAGTTTATGCCTGGCTTAAATCAAGGCCCAAAAAAGGATGTTTTAGTCAGATTTAACCACACATGTCCACATGCACACGGATGCACGGGCTCCTGGCCAAATGTCTCCTGCCTAAAACACATCCTAACCCAGCTGGGCTTCCACACCCCTGGAATCTCTGTTCGACCTGGGGCTGATAAATGCGTTTTATTTGCTCTGGGTAAATGCTGCCATTGTTCTCCTTCCACCTCCTTATGCAGCCTTCCCGTGGCACACACCCGGGTAAAGGATCCCCTGGCAGGCCCAGGGAGCTTGGAGTGTCCCCTGCTTTGTGTCCCTGTGGCAGGGAAGGGGCTCTTGCTCCTTGGTCACTGTTTTACTCCAGGGCAGGACTGTGGGGACAGGGGTTTTGTCTGGGATGCTGCCTCAGGACGTGGCATTAACACACCCAGCCTCACTCCCCTCCCTGCAGCTCCCTGCAGACATCAGGTGGCAACAGACAGAAGGAAAATCCTTTTCCTCCCCGGAACTCCTCTTTATTTTATTTTATTTAAATCCTGCCTGTGGTGCTGAGAAGAGGAATGTTGTGGCAGAGCCCAGGTTTTAACCTTGTATTTACGATTCCAAAATTGGACAGGCTTATCCTGAAGTAAAAGAGGAGCATCACTCACTGACCAACTTTGCATTTCAGAACAGCACATCCATAAAGAGAATTCAGCCTCAAACAGGAAATCCTGAAGGAAAACGAGCTGTAAACATAAACTCCAACCTGTATGAACTTCAAAGCGTAGGAGGGAAAGGAGCAAAGCACCTGGCAAGACACAGAGAGATCCCAATCTCCCCTTTCAGGACAATTCCCTTATCCCCAGTCTTTGGTTCTTTGTCTACAGAATGATTTGTACCCAATTAAATGGACTTTTATCCAGGGCAATGCATCCAGCAATTCTAGGGTGGCTAAATCCAATGAATCCAGGTATCCTCTGACAACTTGAAAGGAAGATCAAAGACTTATGACCAAGAGGAAGGGAAATTCAGGTGGCAGCTCCCAGACCTGCCTGATGGAAGGTTCTGTGGTGGCTCTGTGTTCCCTGGTGCATCCAGTGATTTCCTGGCACGGTTCTGGGATGAGCCAGGCAACTCCCAGGCGCTCAGCCATGCAGGCCACGGACAGGAGAGGTCAGCGAAACCTCTGTGCCCTGCCACGACAGAGCTGAGACGTGCCACGTGCCTTCCAGGCCTGGGCGGCAACTTGGGTCACTCGAACACATACGATCTTTTTCCATACTGACACACAAACACAAATCACTTCTTTTGTGCATAACACAGGGGGTTTTTTTCCTTTTAAAGTAGTTGGATTAATCTGCAAAAGCCAAACTTCTGTTCCCAAGGGGAATTACTGATGTTTCCTCCAGGGGAGAGCTGAACTGAAGAAGGGAACAGGCAAGCTGAGGAAGCTCAGGAGGTGTACTTGACATAAAAATCAGGCCATTATTTTATTCTATGCATTGCAAGTTCAGAATTAATTATTTTAAGATAGGGATTCTAATTTCCAGAGGTGCTGGCACCCTCAGCTGCCATTGTGCAGAATCATTGCTCACATGGCCATTAATTAAGGCACTGTCAGCACTTCCATTCCAAACCTCTGCCTTTTAGGAGTTTATAACTCAGCCATAAAACTCTGCTCTGGGCTGAAATTTATCATGAAAGGCTCTGCCTGGAAGGAATCCATCCTTTTGTATTTTAGAGTCCCAAAAGCTTAGAGCAACAAACCAGGGATTTTATTCCAAGGGCTGCCTTTCCATAACCTGGGTTTATGAGTGCTGGGTGAGCTGGGCCTGCTGGACTGGCTCGAGTGGTCACCGGAGGGTGGGGGTTGTGCTCTTAACACTGGAAATTGTAGGGATTATGGGGGGTTTGTGCTTCAGAGCCAAAACGTGAGCTTGGTTAACAGCAGAGACTTCCCCTGCCCTCTCTGTTCCCTACTGGAGCATGGATCCATATGGATTTCCCATCCTCACTCCCCATGGCCCAGGTTTAATTCACACTCCAGTGGTCAATTAAAGACCTGGGCACGGTCCCCTGCTCCATTAGCAATAGCAGCAGTAGCAGCAGTAGGAGTAGCAATAGTAGCATTTCCCTGCTTCTTCCCCTCCCTGACTGAACAGGTTCACACAAAGCATCAGAAACTTCTTTCAGCAAAACACAGTCCTTAGGGGGCTGCTCTTCGCCGGCAGATCCCAGGGAGCAGGTCCTGATTCCCACACAGAACCCCACTCTGCACTGCCCTGGACTCACCTCCCTCCTTCTGTTCCCCCAAACAGCTTCACAGCTGCACAAATTCATTGCTCTCCTTCTAGAAAACAAGCAGAACCTGCCAGGCTCAAGGGCTGCGTTCTGACCTGGCAGTTCAGGACCAGAGAGACATTTGAACATTCCAATTTTTAGTGTAAATTTCTGCAGCAGTAGCTTTTAAGGATTAGAGAAGTTTACGGCCACTGGCGACACAGCCAGGTAACGCAGCACGCTCAGGGTACCAAGTGACCCAGGGGTCACAAGGGAATGTTCCTGTTTGCCACTGGAGATCTTCGGTTTCTGAATTTCCACCTGGACCAGGGCACAAACACCAAAACTGGGCTTTCTTTACAAGTCTAAGCAATTCTCTCTCCCACCACAGAAGAGGCTGTTTCCCCCCACAACTTCCCCCAAAATAAAAACAGAAGAGAGGATGTGTGGTAAGGGGAGAATGAGGAACAAAGGGAGGAAGAAAAAACCCCCCCCAGCACTGACAGAAATGTTCATTTACATCCAATAGCATCCAGCAACAAATCAGAAACTCTTGGCCTACCATCCAAAGAGGGTGCCCCAAAATGGTACCTGCAAGAGGTCTCTCGGAAGGAGATGTTTAAATCCCAGTGGGTGTGGATCCTGTCAACAAACAGACAAACAGACAGAGAGTCAATGGCACAGGCTGGACCTGCATCTCCGGCCACCTCCCAGCTCTGCTCCACCTCCACAACCCCCCAGAGCCCACCCAGCCCCAATTCCTGCCTTGTCCAGCCCCACCTCGGAGTCCTGTGGGCACAGCAGGACCCAGGAGCTGCTCAGCACTGAGAGACCCCTTCCTGCTGCTTCCAGACCCTCCTTTGCTGCATCCAGACCTTCCTTTGCTGCTTCCAGACCCTCTGATGCATCCAGACCCTCCTTTGCTGCATCCAGACCCTCCTTTGCTGCTTCCAGACCCTCTGATGCATCCAGACCCTCCTTTGCTGCATCCAGATCCTCCTTTGCTGCTTCCAGACCCTCTGATGCATCCAGACCCTCCTTTGCTGCATCCAGACCCTCCTTTGCTGCTTCCAGACCCTCTGATGCATCCAGACCCTCCTTTGCTGCATCCAGATCCCTCCTGCTGCATCCAGTCTCCCTGAGAGGTGCAGGGGCTGCAGGGCGTTGTCTCGACCAACAGGCCCCGTTCAGAGGAAGCAGAACGAGCTCAGCACTGACATTTTAGGAAGAAACCCCAAAAGTGTCCGCCCTGTGTTCCCTCCTCTGCAGCCGCCCCAGCTGTAAATAAATTATCGGCAATTTCCCACCTCAGAAATTCATTCTGCACGTTCTGCCACTCTGCCTGTGACAGGCGGGAGCAGCAGATTCGGGATGAACAATATCCTCAATTAAGACAGAGCAGCCAAGGGGGTTGGGGTTTTTTGATGGATTTTCCACCCCCTCACTACCAGACAGCATCTCCAGCCACCCAGGGGGCCGAGGCAGCGCTTGACCCCCGTGGCCTGGTGTCTGCTCTGGCAGGCTGGCAGCACTGATGTCCTGCGCTCAGGGGAGGGCTGTGAGCACGGCGGTGTCCCCGTGTCACCGGGATGGATGACAGGCCCAGCCAAGGGAGCCCAGCCTGGCAGGCGGGGCTGTACCCTCACACCAACCCTGTCCCGCAGCTCCCACAGCTCCCGCAGCTCCCACAGCCTGCCAGGGAACCTGCCGCTGGTCCCCTAAGCCAGCTGCAGGTTCCCAAAACCCTGATGCCAAATGCTCCCCTGCAGATTCGGGGCAGCCCTGCAGCACCAGGGCAGGACAGGCAGCGCTGAGGCTGCAGAGCTGCAGAGCAGCCCCGTACAGCACCTGCTGGGGTCGCAGAGCCTTTGAGCTGCAGGGCTGTGAACTGGGCCAGCAAACACCAGAGCAGGGCAGCCCGTGGGCCTTCACCCGGCTTGGAGAGTCCGCTCAGGGGCTTTCCTGAACGGGTGCCCCTGCTCCCTTCCCTGCCTCTGGAATCAGCTGAAAGCAACTCTTAGCATGGGAATCACTCCACAGCCAAGCCATGCTGCTGCTGCTGCAAGTTTTCCTACGGGGTGGCACAGCTTTTGTGCTCTCCCTGCAAGTCCGGCTCAAAAAGGGACTGGTTATTCTCAGAGGGGTTCTTTTCATTAACTCCCCCCAATACAGTTATTCTCAGAACTCTCCCTGGCAGTGCCACATGCACCTGGTTTTTCCTATTCTTCTTCCTCCTATGCACCAGTTTAGAAAATCTGTCCCAGCTTTCCATCTTCCCAACACTTTATGTGCAAAAAGAAATGGAACAGGCTCTCCCCAGCTCCTGAGCTTACAGCAGTAGCAGTTGTTCTTCAAAGTTAAAATGCGGAAAATGTTTGAAAACTTTCTGGAAACCTCATCCCAAAGGAATGGCTCAGATCCACACCGAGGCTGAACCATCTATCTGCCAAGATGGATAATTAAACACTCATATTTAGACAAATGAATAGGTGAGAATGAAATTAAATTCTCATTATCTCTTTTGGGGGGAGGAGGGAGGGATGGGGAGCAGAACCGAGTGCTCATCCCACACCACCGGGCCGTTATCACTATTTACATTCCTGAGGCTGATGTAGATCTTGTTTTAATGCTTTATCCATCCAATTGAAATCAAATTACTGATCATTTGCAAACTATCAGCCGCACAAGGCTGTCCTTGGGTCGTACCAGGAGCGGTGAGCAGGAGCCAGTCCCTTACAAATTAATATCAGAAAAGGAGGGGGGAAATAAAACCCACAGTCGGGCAAGCGCAGGTGCTGCAGCTGCTGCTCCCTCCCACCTCCTCACCCGGGGACTGCAATGGCAGGGGTTGGTTTGTGCAAGGAATTAAACTGCTTCTATATGTTCATCAACCCCAAAAATATTAACAGGAAGGTCTGACGCCGTTCAAGGCACCTCTGGAGCCTGGGCTGGAACGAGAATCCAGCCCAGAAAAGCAAGTGACAGAGCTGGCAAAATAACAGAGAGCAGCTGGGATAGTTTTTTAAGTTTTTAAGTGGTTTCTTTCCTTCCCTGCCATTCATTTTTCACTCCAACGGCCCCTGCAAGATTTCAGCACCAGAGTGGCCCCACGGAAGGGGCCAGCAGTGAGTCAGGCGTGTCCCTCATGCCTTGTCACCCCCATTCCCAGCTGAGCTCCAGCTCTCTGGCCCTCCTGCTTCCTGCTGCTCCCTTCAGCTCATTCCCTGTCCAGGTGCACACTCCAGGCACATCCCATGGAGTGTGGGATCACTGGGCAGCACCCAGCTACGGGAACAGGTCACGACAGCCAGGAGAACCCAGCCAGCCCCAGCTCTTGCCCACAGCTGTCCCTTACAGCTGTCCCTTCCTTAAGTTCCTTAATTAAAAGGCCGACACTTCCTTGGGAGGGAGTCTGTCTGAACCTCTCAATTTTCAAGCACAGGAGAAGCCACAGAGAAGAGAAAAATATTGACAAGGCTTTCCCCACATCCTCTGGTTCAGCAGCCTGCCCTGAAGGGACAGTGCTGGTGAGAGGGTGAATTGAGGATTTCTCTACAGCCAGCACAGCCCAACACCACCAGGATCTCTGGGAATTCAGGGTGCCCTGGGCCACCATCGTGCAGGGAAGCAGGGAAATCCCAGGGCTGCAGGGAAGCAGTTTGGGAAGGTGGATTTGCAGGTGAAATTCTGCTGGGTGCTTGGTCTGATGGACAGGGTTGGATCCTCTCTGCTCCCTGCCCTTCCCAGTTATCCCTGCCTCAGCTTCCACAGTCTCCCTGCATCCATGCCAGGCTGTTTTCCAGCACTCAGAAGGCTGTGCTGGAAATGAACAGGGATTCAGGGAACCTCATCCACGAAGGCTGGAAGAACAGCCTGAGGATTGCAGCAAGGCCGAGGCTGGGGCTTGGGGCACCTGGGCTGCTCTCCAGCAGGGAACTGGAGTTGCAAGGGTCAGACACAGGGAGATAAGGAGAGCTGGAGAGCTGTCAGGTACAAGGAGATAGGGAGAGCTGCCAAGAGCCCCTGTGGGTCAAGATTCCAGTTCCTTTCGCTCTTACACTTCACCTTTTTTGCTGGTCTCAGTTCTCCTCCCTGGGCAAGAAGGGATTTCTTGTTTATTGTATTTTGTTTATTGTATTTTATCCTGCAGCATCCCTGGGAAGTGAGTGGCCACTTTCTCCCTCTCTTCCCCTCCAATCCATGTCCTCTTTAGGTCAATGACACGCTTCCCAGCACCCTGGACCCAGTCCAGCCTTGGCTTCCCATGGGGATCTTCAATATATTTATTGAGTATGGTGACTGTTATTAAGTGGTGCATGGTCCAGAGAAAAAGGGGGAAGGAGGGAGGGAAGTGGAAGGAAAAGGGAAAATAAAGGGCTGCAGAGTAAGGAAGGGCTGGCAGAAAATCAGCAGTGGGATCTGTGAAGGAAAAGTGTCACAAAGCAGCAAAATGTGTCTCCAGCCACAAGAGGGGCCCTGCCTCCCTCTTCTGGAGCCGTGGCAATTGGGAGAGGGGCTGTGGAATCCCACCTGGAGCCTGACTCCTGCTGGGGCCCAGAGCCCTGCTCTGCCACCTCTGCCCAGCTGCACCTTCCTGGAGGAGCCCCGAGAGCTCAGCCCCGAGCCCAGGGACAGAGCAGGGGTGACAGATCCTGCCCTGAAACCCGGCTCCGTTCGCACCCATCCCGCCCGCTCCTCAGCGCCGTGCACAAGTTCCCTGATAGCCCAAAAGGGCTCCTTCAGACAGGGGCAGGTCAGAAGCTTGCCCCACTTCAAGCAGGTGTTCCAGCTTCCCTGTCATTGTTAGCCACGTATTCCCACTTTGGGGACTTGGACAAAGCTGTTCCTAACCCGCCCTGTTAAATCTCAGATGCTGTCACTGCATTTCTCCTCCTTCCCTCCCCTCCCACACTAATGAAAGAGGTCAGTCTCTAAAATAGGAATTACATTCATGGACCCACAAGACAATGCTGGGCTTCAATCCAGCAGCATGTGAGGATCTCTGCTAAAGCTGAGCCTTCCTCCCTGGCTCCAGTGGCCTTCATCTGCCTGGAGATTCCTGGGATAACATCATGGAGATCCTCAAAGGCAGTCTGCACCTCAGGGTGGAAAAGCTCCCAGGCTGAGGTAATGCATTTATCAATGCTGGGTGGAATCCGCCTGAGTGCAAGGAATGCTTCCCAAACTATTCCAGAGCAATGGAATTTGTAGCCTCCAACTTTGACTCATTAAGGCTGGAAAAGCCCTCTAAGTTCATCCTCACTTTTACCCCAGCACTGCCTTGTTCACCACTAAACCACATCCCCAGGTGCCACATCCACACGTTGTTTGGGCACTTCCAGGGATGGGGATTCCACCACTTCTCTAATTTGGTGCCCAGGATAACCCAGACAGCAGTAACAAAAGACAAGACTGGCCTAACTTTTAGTTCAGCTTGCTGGGGAGAGCTGAGTTAGTGCAGTCTGAGAAAGGAAAAAGGCTTCATGAAGGCCAAGTTTCCACCTGAATTCTGCTCTATGCAGTCCCTGCACCAGTGCAGCTCTGCCAGATTTGTTTTGACTAAAATAACTGTGCAGGTGGCACTGATACAGAAATGCCCAATACTGACACCATTCTTTTCCCCAAACAAAAAAAAATGATGTTCACAGCCAGGGAAACATCCCCAGCTGAGAGCCAGGACAACTGAACCAAACCAGGGAATTGAGGCAACACAACTGCTGCTTGTGGGCAACGCTGTAAAAGAGCAGGATTGCCAGGAAGCTGCAATTTGATAGGAAGGAAAGGATTTTCCTGTGCCATGTTGTCCCAAGGACCTTCAGAGCTGGGTGCCTGCAGCCCGTCAGCAGTGACCCTGCTTTGGAAGGACGTGGAACCAGCTGGAATGCACTGAATGCTCCCGGTCCAGTGGGACCTGCAGGTCTCTGCCCCTTCCCAGGACTGCAGGAACATGCCAAGGAAGGTTTCCTCTGCCTCACATCTCCTCTGAAGGCCAGGATGACACAGGAACTCTCTGCCAAGGCTGAGGTGAGGGACCCGCCAAGAAACTTCAGCTTCCAACTCCTGCTCCGATCCCCGGAGTCTTTTCTTCACCAGTGCCCAGCAGGAAGCATTCCCATGTGTCACCACGAGTGAAATTGGGAATAGGAGAGAGAGGAAAAGGCAGCAGTGCTCAGAGCAACAATGCAGGTGTTTCTAAGGGCAGGGGTGCAGGAGGAAAACACAGGTTTGCTCAGGCCTGGCCTGGCTTCCCAGCACAGTTTAACCTATTTCTGCCTCTCGGTGGGGGACAAAGGACCCCCAGCCCCTCGGGAGGACACAACAGGTGACTGAGGGCAGGAGCAGATGGGGCACAGGCTCTGCCCGGCCCCAGCTGTCGTGTCTGAGCTCTGTCGCCTTTGTGCTGCTGCTGCTGTCCCCAGGGCCACCCCCAGGCCACCTCCAGCCCAGTCCCTGCTGCCAGCGGCCCCGGGCCCAGAGCCAGACGCGCTGCCCAGCAGGGCTGGGCAGGAGAGGGGTCAGGCTGCTCCCCACTCGTGGCTCTGGGGCAGCTGGACGTGCCCAGTCCTCCCCCTCTTTGGGACAGGAGGGATGGGGAACCCTTTCCAAGGGACAAAGTGCTTGGGAATGCTGGGGGTTGGAGCAGTGGGTGTCCCCCGCCTGGGCACCGAGCACTGAATTCCAAGCTCTGTTTTCCCTTATTTCTGCACTCGCAGGAATTCTGCCTGCTCCATTTGTCCCACTATTCCAGCCTTTCCCCTCCACACTGTGTCACAGCTCCCAGCAAAAGGAAAAGGAGAACGTCTCACAAAAGCCACGAGAGCCTAACGTGGCTAGGAAGGATCCTGCTCTCCTCTAAGGACACAAAGCTTAAACAAGAGAGCCCTTCAGACAAACTGATGGAGAACCACTGGCGAGCACGTGGCAGGCTGGGGGACCACTGCCTCACAGCTACCAAACACTTTTTCTTCATTTCCTAATAAACAAGGCAAAGCAATTACAGTAATTAAAGATTTAAGATAAGAGCACTTTATATTTGGGGGGCCCAGCACATCAATTACACCGTTATCATGTTGTTCTCCCTGCTAATGAGACAATCCAGCACCGTAATTCTGCAGCATTAGATGTGTAATTAAAGGGGGCAGGAAAAGAAGGGCAGTTTACCCAAACTGATTGGGAGGGTTCCCTCTCCTCTGTGGCTCCTGAGCACAGGCACAGCACGGATGCATTCCCCAAACACCTTGCCATTTCCAGGAGATAACCCTGGAACACGGCTCTGGGACAGCTGCAATGATAAACCCAGGCTGTAATTACAGGAGGGTTTTATGGGAAGAGCTGGTTGCTCTTTTGTCTCCCTGCTCCAAGCTCTCAGCTGCTGAATGTACCAGCATCTGTCGGAAGGTAAGGGGGAAATAGCTTATCTCCTCACAGGCAAGGAACACATAAAACATAGGAAAAGCAATTACGTGCCTTCAGTTCCCTCTCCTCTGTTTTTATAGGGCTTGTCTCAGAATCTGAGCCACGTTATGCATCAGAGGGAGATGACAACCGAGATGAGTGGCAATGATCTGCATGGGAGGCTGAGGCACGGTGCCCTTAGGGATTTATTCTCCTGGAGCTGCAGGTTTTCTGAAATTCCTATTTTTTTTCAGATGGATGAGGGAACCCAGAATTTTGCAGCTGAGACCACACAGGAGAGCCCAGGCGAGAGTTACCAGAACCTAACTCGAGACAATCCCTTCTCCTGTTCCTCTAACACCGCACAATTCCAGGATCGATGCACGTGGCACTGAGAAGGGCAGGATCACAACCAGCTCTGAGGTGGGCCCTCACCTGAGTTACTCCTCCCCACTGCACCTCCATCACTTCTACCTCACTTAAGAGGCTCTCAGGGTGCTCTCTGACACTTGGAATCAGGAAAATGTAACCCCACACCTTGCAGCTGCCCTCTTCCCAAACCCTGCTCCCCAACACTGAATTCTCCAGTTTATATTACACCAGAATTTGAGGACAAGAAGCAGAAAGCAGGATTTGGGGCCCATACCCCGCTGTGTTTCAGACAGCTGTGTGTGAGCCCACAGGTGACTTCCTGGCAATGCAATTCATTGGCCACAGAGACACAGAGCCCCGGACAAAGAGTGAAACACAACGCATAATGTGCAAATCCAGACGCCTTTAGTGCAGGCTGTGGTGCAGGGCCACACACACCCCGCTCACCCCAAACAGAAGTAAGTAAAAAAACCCACCCAGCTGCCCTTTCTGAGCTAAAATCTGACATTTGCAGCGTAATTTCAGCCCCTGGAGGTGGCTCCCTGGGGCAGTGTTGGCTCTCAGAGGCTGCTCACCCTCTGCCCAGTTTTCCGGGTCTTTGCCCCTGCAATGCAGCACTCCCTGACAGGAAAGTACCTTCTTTTCATGATACTGATGTGGAGATCCTCCTCCTGCTTCACTTCGGGGTGCTGACCATTGCTCTTATCGCTCTCTTCACTGTCATCACTGTGTGAGAAAATGGAGGTCAGCTCCTTCTTCGGGATCCTGGTTGGGGGCAAGGGGATGGTCCTCTTCTCTGCCAGGCGGCCCCGGTTCTGGAGTGGGTTGGAGTGGGAGAGGGAGAGGGGAAAAGAGAAGACAGCAAGAATTTGGTTAGGAAACTCAGACCCAAGGAGCTCCTCTCACGAGCTGTCGGTCCCTGCAGGGCTCACACTGCTCTGGTGGGGGGACAAAGGTCCTGTTCACCTTGCAGAGGCTCTTCTCTGTCTAATTCTAGTTGTGATCCAGCCATGCACTTCCAGCCTCTCCCAGCCCTTCATTCCTACCCTGCATCTCATCCACACCAAGGGGAAAGGAAGATGGCAGCAGAACCAGGCACCAATCTCTCTCTCCCCCCAGAATATTTCCTACCAAATATTTGCACGTTAACATTCAATTAAACCTTTGCCAGTAGCCCAGGGAAGTCATGATCCAGGTAATCCAGAGCTGTAAAGGGATCAGTGCCTATGCCAGGCAGCAGCAGGTTCCTCTCATCCCAGTGAACCATGCACAGAAATTCCAACCCGAGCTCCTGGGGCCACTTCCCAGTGCTGGGCGAGGTGGGTGGAGCAGGTCCTGCCTTGCACAGATTTCCCTCCTGCTCCTCCCTCAACAACTCCCTGCTGCCACCACACCAAGTCCCAGGAGGAGAATTCCCAGGAGGCCGAAGCTGCGCTTTCCTGCAGGTGGATTTGTGTGCAGAGCCTGGCACAACACGACCCTGGTCCCACCCTGCTGTCCTGTGCCAGCAGGGACAATAAAGCACAGATTCCTCTGTCCCTGCAGCCTCTGTGCTGAGCCACGAGAAGACACCAGCCCAGTGCAGCCCAGGGTGTGCTGGGGTTTAGCTCCCACTGTGACAGCAGATATTCCAAGGACTGGGGTGTTCGGCTCCATCCGGGATTGACCAGGGCACAACATGAGCACTTCCAGTGGAATGTGCACACTGGAGACCCAGGGCAGACTGCAGTGGCGCAGCCCCGCGGAATCTACAATTTAACAAAGAAAATCATGGAACTGGGCCGGGAACCATGGCGAGGAGCAGTGGAGCACAATTCCATGCACGTTCTGTGGACAGCGAGGAAGGTGTGTGAAACAGGCCCAGCAAAGGGAACATTTAACTCTGAAACACTGACTTCAACTTTCCAAAAAAACCTGGAAAACGCAAAAGTCCTGGGAAAGCCAGTCAGGCTCTCTGGAGGGGAGGAACACTACGTGATAGAAGAGCCCATGTTTTTTTAATTAAACAAATTAAGAACTTTCCACAAATCCAAAACAAAAACTTGTTTACCTCCGTCAGTAAATTCCAGTTGTGGTCATTAAGGGGAGTCCTAATCGCTGTGATAATGAGCTAAATCCATCTGGAAGGCACCACCCCAAGGAGCCACTTTAGCCTTTCCCATTCTGATGCAGCTGTCCGTGAACAGCAGACACCCAGGGAGGAGGAGAGCAGGGGGCCAAAATTGGCATAAAAATGGGGAAATGTGCATGCAAGGGAAAAACCATGCACTTACGAACTTCTGGTGTACAAGGTGCTTTTCCCCTCCTGCCCCTCTCCTGCTCTGTGCACAGAGAATGTGCCCCAAATCCATCCTCTGCCCAAAGCCTCCTCAGGGACACAGGAAAAATCCCAAAAGCAGGGAGAGGAGCAGAGGAAGGGAAAAGCAAGGGGGGCAGCATTTGCACCAGATTTCTGTCATGCTGCAGAGCTGGGACTCTGTGTCAGCGTGAGCTTTATCACCCAATGTTTTATATATTTCTCTGAGGTTGCAATTTATCGTAACAATTAAAGGGGATGGAGAGGGAGGGGGTGCAAAGTTTCACTTCAAAACAATTGCAATTCCCTCTCTGCTGTGACTTCACAGACCAAAGAGGACGGCACTGATCAGATACTAAAAATCACTTTATGGCCATTATGGCACCTTGGAGCAGCTCCTGGGTCTCCGTGAGAGCCCAGGGACTCGTCAGCCCCAAGCAGAGCGAGAGTGCAGCAAACAGGGGGGCACTGAGCCGACAGGAACAGCCCCCAGGAGCACAGGGCCCCTTTCCCTGCTCCTCAGGGTGATTTTCCTTTGCTTTCCTGTCAATTGTGCCCTTACGCCAAAGCTGTTCCGTGTCCACACACAGACACACGGAATACACAGATGTTACAGATGTACCTGCGTAGGTATCGCCCAACACACAGAGAGAATCTTCCCTTAAAACACAAATTAAAAAACCATGGATGGAGAAGAGAATCTGCACCTGCAGCAATCTCTGGTCACAGATGACCTGCACTACTTTTGTAGGAAAACACTGGAACCAGGGCCATTCCTTGTAAACCCCGGAATTCCAGCCCCAGCAATGCAATTTTAAAAGTCCTGTTGTTTACTTTGTACTTTGTATTTTCACCACCAGGTTTGGGGCATTTCATTTATTTATTTATTTATTACGTTCCTCCAGAAAATTAAAATAGACTCAGCCAATCAATTTTGCCCTTTATATTCATCTATAGCCAGTTTTGAATCAATTGCACTTTCTTAATCTGTTTAGAGGAACTCACCAGTAGATACACACTGCTTTTAAATTAAGCACAAAGGTAGCCAGAAGCCTGGCCCAGAACCTGCTACAAAATCAATTGTCTTGCCATTGACTTGAAAGGGCGCCCGTCCAAGCTGCAAACAACCGAAAAACACCACTCCAAAACACCCAGAGGGATCTTCCCCATGGCCCTGGCTTTTGCTGAAGCCCTGTGCCAGCTGTGCAGAGAGAAAACAGGACGGGGATGGGCTGCACTGAGGTATCTCCAGTGTTATCAGCTATCCGTGGCACGGGCGCCAGGCAGGAGAGTCTGCACTCGGCAGGGCTACGTGCAGGAACACACCCGCACACTGCAGGACATGGGCAGGTGCATCAGGATTCACAGACATTTGATCTCAGTCCAATCTCACATTTTAAAAGCTCATCTTCGTGTGGCAGTGTCGGCGCAGAGATCTCACCCAGCCGAGGGAGGGTGACCACGAGCCCTCGAAGAAGGTTGGGGTATTTTAGGTACAAAACTGCCTCCTAATTTGTGCATATTCATTGGGGTGCCTGATACAGGGGGCCTAAAAACCACATGGAGGGAGACCATTTACAGGGGCCTGCAGCGACAGGACAAGGGGAAACAGCTTCAAACTGACCAAGAGCAGGGTTAGATTGGAGATTAGAGAAAAATCCCTCCCTGAGAGGGTGGGGAGGCCCTGGCACAGGGTGCCCAGAGCCGCTGTGGCTGCCCCTGGATCCCTGGAAGTGTCCAAGGCCAGGTTGGACAGGCTTGGAGCACCCTGGGATAGTGGGAGGTGTCCCTGCCCAGGGCAGGGGGTGGCACTGGATGGGCTTTGAGGTCCCTTCCAACCCAAACCATTCCATGATTCTGTGCTTGGGAAAACAACCCAGAATCAACAGCCAGTGCTGCCACAGAGCCAGGCACCCGGGACACTCCTTTCCCTGTTAAATAACTCATTTTTCTCATACCTGAAGAGCTGGGGAAGGTGTGCTGTGCCAGCTGCCTCAAACTGCTGGGACTCTGTTGGCCATGGGGTCAGAAGAAACATTTTGGAGCCTCTTCTGCAGCTGCTGAGCTCAGGAACCCTCCAACAACCTCTCCAACAGTGTTTCCCGACACTGACTCAGCTCAGGGAACCCCGTGGGAGCTTCCATCCTCCTTTCCCAACACGAGGATTCCCCTCCCCGTCCCTCGGGTAGAGGATGGAGAGCAGAACATCCCTTTTCCTCTCCTTAATTAGCGGCACTAGAAAGTCAAACGCTCCTGCAATTCTCCCGAGCCTTTGCGAGGGTGAGTGTGGAGGGCACTGCAGAAGCACCTCGTGTATCCGGGCTCCCCTCGCTCCGTGCTTTGTCACAGATTCATTTTGTGGGCTATGATTGCAGCTAACGAAGCACAGCTGCCGTTGGAGTCAATAACCTCCTTCCCCAGACAGCCCAGCTCCCACCCGGAGCCCAGCCCAGGCCTCCCTCCCTCCCCACCCCACCCTCCCAGGGGCTTTTGACACCATTCACTGCTTTCACTGCCTCCCCAGATATCGGCTGGGGGTGTGGGGGGTGGTGCTTTGTTTTTAAAACTCACAGCCCGGAGTATTTCCTGTCCCCAGGAAAAAGCAGATGGGTACCAGCACCACTATTCCCAGTTACCCATCACCCCAGCCCAGGGATGCAACTGCAATTAAAACAAAAACCCAACCACTTGGGAACAGCAGCAGGTTATGGGAGTAGGGAGGTGGGGAAGCCTGGTCGTTCTGCCATGAAAGGAAAGGACCATCAGAAAGATGGAAAGCCTGGGGATGTTTCTTCCCTTCCAGACTGCTGGGGGAAATTCCGCCCTGCGCGGCTAAGCCAGGTCAGCGCAGTTACAAAACAAAATCTCTCTCCCCCCACCCATCCAACCCCCTCCTCGCTCTCCCCTGGAGCCGCGTCCTCCCAGCCAAGAAAACCAAAATCCAAAGTGTTGCGTAAGAGGCCTGGGAGAGCTCGCAGATGGAATGAGGGGCGGAGAGCTGGGGGCTTGGGGGAGAGACAGGAAGGGAGGGTGAGGAAAGGTTTCCTGCCCGGGGAGCTGCTGCAGCAAGGTCAGCACAGCTGAACGCCCTGGTGTGACATTGAGAGCCAGCCAGGGAAGGAAAGATTCCTCGCCGAGAGAGTCCCTGGTGAGCATTTAATTGATCCCAGCCACGGCAAGGCCGCTGCTCCGAGAGCTGCGAGGCAAAAACAAAGCTCCGCGGAAAACAAAAAATAATGCACATGAAAGCAAAGCTTTTGCCAGTCCACATTAACTGCCAGACAAACCCTGGACGTCTGATCCCGTTGGGAATTGACCCAAGCAGATGAGCAGGTGCAGTCCCTGCGGACACCAAGCATCCCAGTCAGTACCAGGGAAAAGGCACAGAAATGCAAATGCACGAAGAATTTGCTCACACATGGAAATATCAAAGCTGTTTGCAGGATGATTCACGTGCCTGTGATTCAATTCTCAAAAATAATTACTATTGGAGAGAAAGAAAAAAAAAACCTGCAGAAAAAACCAGCACATGCATTCCTTCTCCATAGGTAAATCTGGGAAATACAGGGAGCAGACAGGGAATGCTGAGGGGAGGCAAGAGGGGAGGTTTGTGCTCTGCCAATGCTGGGAGTTGGAGAATTCTAAATCTTTTCCATATGTGAAGGAAATCCTCAAGTCCAGACAGAATTTTCTCTCTCTTTTTATTGATAATAAAGATAGGGAAAAGGAAAGGGGTAGGTTCTCAGAGCCTGGGATATTTTTCTTTTACTTTTCCAAATAACAAACCTGGTCGAATGGCTTTAATTAGGGAAATTACACAGCAATGGAGACCACACATCCCCCTGTAGAATAACTGGCAGAGTTTGCATTTACCTTCAGCTGTGATTACTGTAAACACCTCAGAGAGGGTCACGTTGCCTTCCAAGATAATCCTGCCCTCTCCCCTGGGCCTTCATTAGCGGTTCCAGCCCGACGTGCTCCCAGCCCGACTGCTTCGGTAGCAAATCCAGCCCAGGCACAGCTCTGCTGCCCTGGGCTCACCAGAGTCTCCATCAAACCAGAGGTCACAGGCAGGAGAAGGTGTCCAGGCTCTCACCCCAGCTCCTGCTCCAGCGTTCAGTAATGAACACATGAATAAAACAGCGGGTGGCAGCTCCCGCCGTGTCTCCTTCCCTGCCTCCCTGCCAGCCCTCCCTCCTGACCACTGACAGCTTTGTTATCCATCCTCTCTTCCCAGCCACGCCAGCGCTCCACTGGAAGTCGTTCCAGCACAGGAGGGATGGCCCAAAGCCCAGAGGGAATGGACAGCAATGGTCAGGCAGAAAATTAAGGCGATACAGATCAGGAAGAGTCTCCCGGGCTCTGGGGACTGTGTCACATCCTTCACCACAGCCTCAGGGAAGTGCTTTACAAGGTCTGGCGGTGACTCCAGGAGGAAGCAAGGGAAGCAATTGGGCATGGCCAGGCAGGTCCAACAGCTGGGAGCAGGGGACAACAGGTCCTGGGGACAGCTGGCCCCCAGCAGCTCTCAGGGGCCCCCCAGAACCATTTGTCGTTGATGGCTCCGAGTTGTCACCAGCTGGTTTAGAGAGAAGCTCTCCATTCCAGCACAGACAGCCCCGGCTCGTGTTTAGGGCATTTCATCTTTTGAGACAAAGTGCAAATTATACCAGAGAAGAAATTTCTCCTGACCACAATTTCCCTGTGTGATCCCAAGCAACTCACTTGACCTCAGCCTCCCGCTATAAAAAGGCATCACCAACACATTCTCTGCCTGGTACCTGGTTCTCTGTCCTGTTTTTATGGTTTATCCTGTGGATATTGGAAGCTCTGTGGGGCAGGCAGTGACGTGTGGAGGCTGAGGCTGTGCAGGGAAATTGGGCTGTAGGTCCTGCTCTAATTGAAGGAAATATGTAAGTTTTAAACCAAAAGAAAGTTGCCCTGAAGGGAAGCTGCAGCTCTTCCCATCAATATTAACAACATGATTTTCTGAAGCCCTAAAGAAACAGATGAACAAGATCTGTGAACAGAAGGGAACATTTCCCATTTAGAATCTCTCCGTAAGTTATAAAGCCTAAAGGATAATTTGTTAATAGAGCGAGAGCTATGCTTTTCTGGAAAAACCAATTGGAATTTCCAGTCTTTGAAGGGAGGAAAATCTAAGATAGAAAAATCTGTCAGTCCTTTGGAGCTACCTGTTTTCAAAAACTCTTTGGAAGAAGGCTGAAAAGTGTCCTGGTCTTTGTTTTCTGTGTGTGTTTCCACATCAAATGACTCTGTCCCTTTCAGTCCGAGGTTGTGAAGAAGGAAGCAGAGATGTGAAGCCAGGTCCTCAGGCAATGTAAGTCAGTATTAATGGAGCAAAAGTCAACCTACACCAGCTGAGGATGTGCTACACTGTTGCCATCTCCTAAACAAAGGCAAAACTTATATATTTTTCTCTTTTTTCTTTCCTTTCCTGCTCCTCCTCTCTGGTGAAGAGACGAGGAGCAAAAGGGCACGGATGCTTCCAGACATTTCCCCTGCTCTTCCCACACCTCACTGCTGCACCTTTGGAGTAGCAGACAAACAAAAGGAGAAATGGTCCATCGTTCCCCCAGGTGTTGCTGTTTCCCTCCAAGGTTTCAGTACATCAGGCCCGAGAGAACACAGCCTTCCCAGCCACTCTGAAATACTTCACCAGGAGGAATCTGACTGGGCCTTATGCTCTTATTCTTCTCTGGAGACACACACTTAAAGCATCGGAGATCCTTGAGATTTGCACGCAGCCTGCTCAGCCCAGAGGAGATGGACCCAGGCTTTGTTCCAGTCCTGCAGGGATGAGGACCAGCCACTGCAGCTTTTCCCTGGGGAAGGTGCAATTTCTGCCTCAAGTTCACTTTTGGGCTTTTTTTTCCCCTTTTTTGGTAAGTCTTTATTGTCATAAAGAGCAACTTTCAGAGAGATCAAACAGAATCATTAAGTTTCTCCCCAAATGCATGTTCTGCTCTAATAGAAACCAAACCAGGCTTTACCTGAACAGTTGAGTGTGTTGTACAAGGAAAGTTCAATAATTATTATCTTCACTTAATGGGACTGGATTTGTTGAGTCAGCCCCTCCTTTCCTTTACTTGCCCATATGGATGAAGATGCTGCTGCTGCTGCAGTTATTGAGCTCCAGCTGCTTCTTTTGGGAACATCAGGTCCAGCACCAGCCTAAGAGCTGGGCTTCCAAAATACTGAAGTGAACCGAAGTGCTGATCACGGATGACTTCGGAACCACAAGCCCACCAGTGGAACTTGCAGGGTGCCAGTGCCCAGCGCCGTCCTGGTGTTGGGCTGACCCCAGCATCGCCTCCTGTCCATCCCACCTGGACCACTCTTGTCACAGGCAGGACAGGATGGAATTAACCAATGCTTCCTTGAAAGGCTTCTTTCCCCTCAGTTTCCCTCAAAACTGAAGCGACCAAGCTGACAAGAGCAGAGAAGCAGCAGCTGCTGCACGCAGCAGGACGAGGAACCAGAGCTCTGCTTTACATCCCAGCGTTCCCCGGGGGAGCTGGTGCCCAAAACCAGCCACACCTGCCCCCGTGACAGGACCAGCCAGCACATCCTCCCTGCCTGCCAGGCGTGCCTCTCCCAGACCCCTGAGCTCAAGTTAACACCTGCCCAGAGATCCAGCAGGGCAAGATAGAAAAGGATCCCCATCCCGGAGTGTTCCAGGTCTGACCCCAGCGCTGGAGAGCAGATCAGAAAGATCCGAGCAGGGAGCTGCCCCTTCAGGAGAGAGCAACAGCCAGGGCTGCCCACAGAGCTTCCCTGGAACCGCTCAGCCCTCAAACAGCCAGGCAAACTTGGAAAATCCAAAGCAAACAAGAGAACTACCACTGTTAATGAAGGCATTGCTTCCACTCTCAAAATAAAAAAGCCTGGTGTTTAAGGAGACACCAGAAAGGGTGGAAATGAAAGCAGAACAGAGGAAGCTGCACTTCACCCACAGGTGTGGCACCACTGGCTGAAGAGAACTGAACAGGATGTGTTCAAGGTGACACTGCAGCTTTGGAAGGGCTCTTTTCACAAATCAAACCCCCCGACACCTCCTGCATGCACAGGAGTGAAGCCACAGCCTCCGTGGAGCCCCAGCCCTGTCACAGGGAGCCAGAAACGAGCGGAACCTGAGCCAATCGTCACCTGCTACGTCTGGAAGGCACAAGGTGTTTATAAACCTGTGCTGTGGAAGGGCTTTTGGCACACCTGGGAGGCTGGGGAGGAGCAGCAGCTCCGTCCCACAGCGTGAGGAAGGTTTGTAAGGTGATGAACTCGGCCACACAGAGAGCCGGGAGCTGCCTGTTGTGCTTCCAAAGCCAGAGGGAAAATATATTCACATCCAGAGTGGAAAAACAGCTCTGTGGTCCCCTTTCAAGCATGACAGGAACTGGACTACAATAGGTGAGCAGTGCCTCGGGTGCCGTGGTCACAAACTCCTCCTTTCAAGTCACAGCAGCTGAAGCTGTCCCTGTGCCTCCCTCCCAATGCCACGGCCCTGCCCTGTGCCCAGACAAAGGGAACACAAAGGCTCTGCTTCACATAATTGGCAGAGACTGAGTGACAAATGGATCCTTCCCTTCCTTAGGCTGCCCGGTGTCACCGCGCGTGGGTGACACAGAGCTGTGTGGGCACAGAGGGGCTCGGGAGTCACTGCTCGGCCCCAGCCAGCTCTGCCGGAGCCTGCCAAGGGCATTTACCCCTGGCAGGGGGCTCACAGAACCTCCTCCAAGTCATTTCGGGGCCATTATCTGCTTTTACTCCACTCAACACAGTGGAAAATGGCTTGCCCGAGATTTGCTGGGTAATGACAAAATGAGGGAGGAGGAGAAAGGCTGTGTCTGGCCCTCTGCTCCTGCCTCAGCTCCCAGGGTTGTGTCTGGCCCTCTGCTCCTGCCATCCCCTCCCCACACCCCTTTCCCACTATCACACACAGAATGATGATGTCAAACCAACAAAAAGACCATTTTCCCCTCTCCTCCTTTCCCTGGTACCTCTCCCCCAGCAGGCTGCCCAGCTCAAGGTACCCTTTTTTGCAGTTTTATTGGTTTTCTCAGGCCTTGTGCCCCTTCCCACATCCCTCCCACCCCACATTACCTATGCAAACCTCAGCTTCCATCCCTGCTCCGTGATTTGCCTGCCACACCTGGGGGATTTCCCAGCAAATTGTATTACTTTATTTGGTCAATTGGCCTACAAATTGATTTTCCTGTACAAATAATGAACATTTATGGTTATTTTCCCCATAGACTGCTTTATTTCACGTGTAACAAAGACTGATTTCCTGCAGGTTTTGAGACCTGAGCATATGAGCTGCAGTTACTGTGACCCCTGGCTGATGGATGGCAAAAGGGCTCCAAGCACAACAGGAGGCTTTGGGGTTTCTATTTTTTACCCTTACTACAGGGATGGCAGCTGGAAGTAAACACTGGTACCAGAGCAAGGAGTTCTAGAGAATAATGGGAAGAAATGGGGTTTTTTTAAAAGACAGTCAGTCCTGGGATCAGGCAGCCACAAGGCCAAGCAAATGCAGGGGAAGGAACGGGGGACAGAGGACAGAGGTGGTGGCCAGGCAGGGATGGCTCTGAGCACCCTGTGCCCAAAGCATTGGAAGCAGCATCCCCTGCTCATCACGACCTTTGGGGACACTCTGCAAGGCCTTTTTTCACCTTAATTCCCTTGTTTTGGAGGGAAGGGGAGGAGCTGGGGAAGCCAGGCTTCTGGGAAAGCAGCTGGGATGAGGAGTCCCGGCGTGATTTGCGAGCAGGGAGTGCAGAGCTGTCCTGCCCCGGCCTCCCCAGGGAGGCAGAGCCTCAGCAGCAGCTCCACGACACGTTTCATCCCCCCTGACGAGGAGCCTCTGCGGGGACAGAGCCCGGAGCCAGTTCTGCAGGTCACTGCCGCAGGTGTGGGAATGAAGTGGGCCAGACCAGGGCCCAAACCCGAGCTGTGCTGCTCAGGCACAAGTGCTGTGCGTGCGGGGCGACAGCCCCGGGTTAATGTAACACCTCCCGATGGCCGGGCCCGCGAGGGACAGAGGCCTCAGCCCTGGCACTGCGAGAGCCAGAGACGGGGGGGCTTCTGAGGTGAATCTGACGGAGGGTGGACACAGCAGAGAAAGTCAATTATCTGGAGTAAGTCCCGACTGCCTGCGATTCCCCATCCCCAGTCCTCAGGGGTGGGTTTGGCCCATGAAGTCTGACTTCAAATCCAATAAAAAATTAACTGATTTTGAACAACTACTAGACATGCCTCCTTGGAGTTTTAATACGTGCTCTCAGCTGCAGCACAGAGTGGAATTAATGAGGGGAAAGAGAGGCTGGGAGTGTCAGGCAGGGGCTGAGGCCGGATTCCTGCCTCGCTCCCGTCACTGGGGGATCCCTCCCTTCCTCCTGGCACTGCTGAGGACTGACAGGTCCATGGAGGTGCTGAGAGCTCCAGAAAGGTGTGTCATGAGTGAGGGAACTCATCCTCCACATCAGCCAGTCCAGGGGGGATGGATCTCCCGCCAGCCACCAGTGCAGCATGAGGAGGTTCCAGTCCATGCTGGGATTTACTGGGCTCCACAGGAGCTGTCCCCTGGCAGCCACCAAGCACACTTGGAAGTCCACCCAGGCAGGGAAATCAGTGCCACAATATCAAGTTTCTCTCACCCCACTCCCCCTCAGAAACCAGAAGACTGAGCCAGGAGAGAGGGAACCTGAGGCAGAGGCAGCCCAGTGGAATTCCCAGCTCTCTGTGTAAAACAGGGGCTGTCAGAAGATGCCCGGCTGTGGGCACCACGCCACCTGTGACAGGCACAACAAGAAGGGGCTGACTGGCAGCTTCCCAAGGTGCAGTCCCTGGAATCCCACTGGGAATCTCATCCTTCTCACTCAGTGGCACCGTGAGCAAACACCGAGGTCCAGCTCTGGGGTAGCAGGAGCAGCACTTGGCAGTTTCCAGAACCTTTCACTCCTGCAGCTCCTGCAGAAAGGGAGCACAGCCCTTGCTATGATTCCACTTTTGGATCACCTTCCAGACAGGTGAGACCAAGGCCAGGTGGGGTGGGACAACCTGCTCAGCATCACATGGGAAAATGCCAGAGGATCCAAGCCTGGGATAGAGCCTGTGTCCAAATCCCACCACTCAGGAACCAGTTGACCCCTGAGCAAGAAACCCCTTACACTGAGCGAACCAACAAACCCCAAGGATGAACCACAGCTACTCACAGAAACAGCGGAAACACAAAACCAGCTGGCTGGGAGCAACAGCAGATGACACCACACGATTTACAACATTTGTGTTTGTAAATAACACTGGGAAATAAGTGACCAACAAACACAGTGGCTTCCCAATGAGCACTGGATGAAATAGGGAGTGTTGGGAGTTGTATGTTTTGAAGGTAAACACAAAGAGAACATAAAAAAAAATACGAGACGGGTAAATAATTCATCAAAGGAGTGAAAAACAAGGAGCTGGAAGGAAAAAAAAGAAAAAAAGCAATGCCAAAGGGAAGAGTTTTCTGAGAAGGTGAAAAAAAACCCTAATCTCACATGGGTACAAAAACCAGAACCAAAATTAATTGTAATAAAATAGACGGGTAAGGTTTTAGAGGTGAAACATTTTATCAGGAAATGATCTCTCCCCTCTGAGGCACTGAGGAATTTCCCCAAGGTGGGAAGCAAAGTGCTGCCAAGCTGCTGACTGGGGCACTGTGGTTTCAGGTGGCTTCCAGCAGCACTAAAACCATGGGCAGAGACTTCAGGCCGGTGGCACAACAAAACCAACCTGCCCACACCTCCAGCATTGTCCTGGAGCAGCGTCTTTCATGCAGAGCTCCCTCATCACCAGTCTCTTGTACATAAAGCCACGTTAACACAAGGTGCCCACAACTATTTGTAGGTCTTGCAGGCTTCCTTCAGTTTTTAAATCAAAGACCTTGCTCCAGAAAAGGGTCTGTCTTTGGAAGTTTGCTGATGGCCACTCCTGCAGCTGCCATTCCCTGCTTAAAAACACAGCACATCTGCAGAAGTCCACTGAAAACCGCACAGGTTTCCGTGCGTGCACTTGTGATTTCTCGTGCATGAGTAAACCCCCCCAGGCTGCGGCTCCTTCCATCATGGAATGATGCCGAGCTGGGCCTGGAAAGCACCTGGATAGGTCTTTACCTGGGTGAGAACAGGTAAAACTGTGCCTGTTCTGAGCCTCCTGGAGGAGGGCAGCTGTGTGACCATAGCTGGCACTCCTCCTCCTCCTCCTCCATTCCTCGGCACTCTGAGGTGCTGCAGAGCAAATCCAAGTCCCAATTTATTCTTTCCTTGGTGATTTTCTGGCCCCATTAAAACAAAGAGTCCAGCAAACACAAGCTTTACCGATTACACTCTGCCAATCTTAATTCCCCCCTGCAGCTCCAGGAGACACAGACTCCTCGGAGGCCTCCTGATCCTCTTGTGCTCTGCTAAGCAGCTCTGGGTCACCCCGGGAGCATCTGCAGGGGAGGAGTCCGGGAAAGGGAAAGTGGAATCCCACCCTGGGCACGTTTTCCATCACATCTCCCTCCAGCGGGAATCACCACTTCCAACTGACAGCTTTGGTTTTCCCTGCAGACACCGGGGCACCCGAGTGTTGTAGGAGATGGTGCCCACACCTGCTTGAAAGGGCATGGAGGAATCCTGCTCCAGGAATCCCTGTCCCCAGCCCAGGGGAGTCCTGCCATGGAGAAATCCTGCTCCAGGAATCCCTGTCCCCAGCCCAGGGGAGCCATGGAGGAATCCTGCTCCAGGAATCCCTGTCCCCAGCCTAGGGAAAATATAATCCACTGGAGCTTCTCCTCTCATTAGCCAAATTTGGGAAAAGAAGACATAATGTTTTGTGCCCCAGAGCGACAGAGGACTTGTTTTCCAACCCTCTTTAGGGGCCCTCCACAGGGGATTAGTCACGGAGGTGAGTAATATCCAGGATTTGACAGATCCTGGGAGAGGGAGCAGTCGCCTGGCAGGTTGCAGAGCAGCCAGCACTGCTGCACTGAGGTGCCATTAGCACACACAAGTCTTCACACATTCCTGCAGGCACACCTGGGCTCAGCGTGGCCACGGGGCATGGGAAGGGAGCAGGTAACGCCCAGTGCCTTCCCTACATCTCCCAGGGAGGGGGTAAGAAATGCAGGGATTCTCTTCTCCCTGGCTTATCCCCACCCAAGTTTAGAGCCATTTAAATGCTGAAAGCAGACCTGATTTTTGCTATGATCACCACCTCCAGAGGCAGACAGGGTCAATCCCATTCTACTCTGCTCCCCTCCTCTTTTCCCTCAGTGCCCCTCTCCCACCAATTCCTAAATCCAACCAAACCCCATCTCCCCTGCACCCTCCAAGCTCCCTGTGCTTTCAGCTCTGCTTTAGAGAAGTCAAGGAGTGCAGCCACCCCCTCCAGCCGCTGCCCTGCCCTGCCCAGGGGCCTTTCACGGCCCCAAAAGCATCCCCAGCCCCAGAGGAGTCGCCCCCGGGGCCCTCCCAGGGCAGGGTGTGGGGTGGAAGGGCTGGGGATCCTGCTGGCATTGCCACCCAGCCCTGCCCTCACCTCGGGCAGAGCCGACAGCAGCGCCCCCGAGGGAAGGGGCAGGAGAAGGGGCACAGGGATGAGGGGGACAGGAAAGGAGCAGGGGGACCAGCCACGCGCCTTCCCCAGCTCTAATTACCAGGATTCTCCGATCAAGGTGGAATTATCTGCTGATCAAGGCTGTTATTGATTGGAAGCCCATTGGCCTACTGGGATCCGTGTGAGTGACACAGCAGACCCCGACAGATTAAAGACTGTCAGAACATTCCAGGGAAGCTCTGAGGGAAGATTCTCCCCCTATTGCTGCCTTAGCAGATGTCAGCTTTCACAGCTCGGGGGATACCAAGATGTTCCCTGCCAGGCAGGGCTAACACTCCGTGCCAGCAGCGCTGGGGAGGCTCCTCTGCGCACAGAAATGCGAGTGTTGGGAGAGGGAGCTGCGCAGGAGGGCATCCCCGGACGGCCCTGCTGGGCAGCAGTGAAGCGGGGAGCTCCAGCTGCACCAGGTGCCCCCCACACAGCCCTGGGCTGACAGCTCATCACTGCCAGCAAGCCCTGCAGAAGGCTCAGGTTGTTGCAGGAGCTGCAGCTCTGACAGAACACGCCGCAGTCACACCTTTGGGTAACTCAAATCCCACCTCGCTCTGTAACCTGGAGTCCGACTGCAAGCCTTGACCGAAGGATCAGGAGGAAACCAAAGCAGGCGGACAAGAGAGAGAGCTGGAGCAGCTGGAGGTGCGGGACAGGCTTGGCTCTCCCAGGGAAGCCCCAGAGGCCCAACTCTTGTGTTCGTTACCCAAAGCCACGGGCTCGGGCTGGGGAGCAGCACAGGCCACGTGGACAGCACGGAGAGACGGCACCGTTCCCTTCCCAGGGCCTGATGCACCTCCAGCTGCTCCCCACGCCAGCTTTCCCATGAAACCAGCACTGAACTGGAGCAGGAGAGGCAGGAATCCCACTGGAGACAAAAGCAAATACTACGGAGGAAGAAATTTTAGGAGAGCTGGACATTTCTTCAGCACAATGAGCTGAAGGGACTTTGTAGTGGGCAAGGGCTGTCCTTCCCCATCCATTCTAGATTTTAATCTTCAGTAATTGCATGTGTAATTTTAATAATGCCTTCATTCATTGGAGAACTCCAAACTGGCCCATTAAGGACAGGAGGCAATAGTGGTTTGAGCCCATTATCAGGTGGCAATGATAGAACCACCAGAAATAATGAAAAAATAAAAATATCCAGTAAATATTTTGTTTCTGCACTGGGAGAAAAAGCCAGCTCTGACATGGTATGGACGTGAAATACTTTTTATTCAGCAGTGAATCAGGAGGTGTCCAAATAGAGACTTCTAAAGTGATACAGGTTTAAATAAGATTAAGATAACTTGCTCTCAAAGAATAGTTTTGGAATAGTTACACAGGGAAGTTCTTGAGACACTTCACTCAGATTTTTAATGAGCCTCAGAACAATGAGGAAATACAAGGTAAATGGGAAAACACAGCACTGTGACTGTATTTTAAAAAGCTTAAGCAGAATAATCCAAGTAATTTTATAACCCCCAGGAGAAATAATGAAACAGGGGAAACCGAACAAGTAATAATAAATTAACAGAGGGTGATATAATTTATGCAAATTAAAGCTTGTTAATGGAAAAGATGTTAAACTAATATATCTTTTTTTGCTGAGACAATAGTGCCAGGATTTCTGCGAGGCATTTGGTCTCACACCACCCAACTTTCTGAATTAGAGCACAGCAAGTGAGAACTCTGCCTGCCGGTATCCTCAGGTACCCAACAACCCGGGCTGATAGAGGGTTCCGTGAGCTTTAAGGTCCCTTCCAACCCAAAGCATTCCATGATTCCTCGAGCGACGTGTCCTGTTGTCCTGCTGGAGAGGGTGGAAGTACCCACAGTGCAGAGCAGTGCAGAGTTTGCTCTGAACACACGCCGCTCACTCTCACACATCTTCCAGCCTCCTCGGCCCTTCCCTCTCCCTCACTTCGCTGCACGGAAGGATTTCCCTGTGATACGGGCGGGGGGAAAAATCAGTTCTCACTCTTGTTTCCAGAGCCTGCCGTGAAAAGCAGTCCCACCACAACTCCAGAATGAGCCGCAGGGTGCAGGGCTGCCAGCAGCGCCCTGCTGAAGGGACGGCACGGCGACTCGGAGCACAGCCGCTCACACGTCCTCCCCTCTCAACACACCTCGTGCAGATTCCGCAGTGGCGTAAAGACAACAGCAGACACATCAAAGGCACAAGTAAATCCTCCCAAAGCAAGGGTGGGTTCTGCCCTCTGCACGCGCCAGGGGACAGAAATGCTCCCCAGCCTCACAGAATTGCTCTTACTGAACTTATTCCTGAGAAATCCGTCACAGCAAGGTGAGACTTCAAAAAACCCAGATCCACACTGCTCCTACAAACAAGTCCAGATCCACAGACCTGCAGGACCAGCTCATGAATTTCAAGCCAAGAATGTTTTAAGAAATCACAGTGTTAATTCGGGGATTAAAAAAATGTATTAGATTTTAATTCAGAATTAAAAATTCAGAGCCTTCTGACAAGGAGCAGCCAGGCTGCCCTTCCCAGGCTGGGTGGGCTGCTCTTGTCTGCTGTGAGACCACGAACTGTCCACTGTGCCTGCACCACCCTCAGCAGGGCTGTTTGGAGCTGCACCTGAAGGACAGCACCCCCACCACCACCAAAAAAAAAATGTATATCTAAATCAATCAACTTTCTGCTCTCAAAGAGCCAACGCAGCTTGATAAGAAACAAAACTGCCTGAGGGCCAGAACACCCCAAATTTTCCACGCTCTGCTGGGTGTCCTCTGGTGCACGCTGGGTTTTGATGCAAGCCCTGCCAGTCTGGAGATGAAAAAGAAGTCACCAGAGTTAAACTGGTGTGAGCCTTGGCTGGTTGTGATCAAAGCCCCTCCTGCACTCACGCTGCTCATTTTCACCCACATTTACTTTAGGTCTGAACACGATGTTATCAATTCCTCTGCAGGAACATGCCAGGCATGGATGAGATCCCAATAGTTTTAGGCACACAAGGAACAACCAACTACCCAGCCATTCACAGCATTATTTTTACGTATTTTCATTTTCTTTCTTTAGCTGACTGTAAAACATTGTCATACTTAAGACCGAGGGTGCACAGTGTTTAAGTAATCCCACCACTGTAAACTCCAGTGCACTGAATCATCCCTGAAGAACCTTTGCAGTGCCTTCCTCTGCAAGAGCACTTTGGGGTTAAGTGGGTGAATCACGAGGGGGAAATAAAAGAGGAATTGATATCACAGTCCCCTCTGGGGGGAAAAAAAAAAATTTTAAAAAGGTAGGTTTGTGTGGTTCACCCCGTGTCACAGAAAAAGAGATCTCAAGAATCACAGCTGTGGCGAACGGTGGGGAAAGTTATTGATCTAAAAGAATTCATTTTTACTGTAAGGGCTGGTACTTTTACTTATTTAATAAAGGGCTGGCGTCAAATCACTGTGAATTTCAGGATTATCTAATTCTATCTAATCTCATTCAATCACTGATGCTCCAGACTGTAGCAGAAAGGAATGCTTGCCCTTTCCTGTCTTCAGGGGCCATCTCTGGTTGCCCTGGCAACACAGCAAAAGCAGCTTCCACAGAGCCAGTACCACCTATCACATCCATCTCCGGATAAAAAGAAAGGATGGGGTTACAAGGGAGTTTCTGCAATTTGATGGGTAGAGATAGGCAGAGCAGCAGCTGCCACTGGGGTGGAATCTCCTGCTCAGCCCGAGTGAGCCCAGCCCCAGAGGCTCCGTGGTAAACACCAGCTCCTGGGGCAGCACAGGGAGCTCTGGCACAGCACTCTGCCCTTCCGAGGAAAGTTTCACACCAAGAAGCTCTGGTGATTTAGAGGCCCAGGTTAACTGAAGTCGTTTAAAAGCCCAGAGCTGCTTTTGAACCCACCTGAAACAGTCCCAGCTCTGAACTGGGCGCCAGCTGCAAGCAGACCCGACTTCGGTGCAGCGTCACCTTCAGAAATGGTTCAGGTCCTGTGTTTTCTAGACCAAACTGCTGGCCAGTGGCTCTTCCATCACCAAAAGCTCTCCAAGCTTTGCTGCTTCCCAAGTCTCTGGAATTGCCACTCTGAGCCACGGGGACAACAGCCCTGCCTGGTGTCTGGGGGTTACACCAAGGTGACCCTGTCTCCAGTGACCTGCTGTTGTTGGTCAGTGCTGCTGCAAGTTTCCTTCTGGCTGGAGATGCAGAACTTTAAAGAGCCTGCTCTGCACAGGGATTGAAGCTATCCTGACAGCTTAAAATGAGAGATTTGATGTGCAGGAGTAATTTTGTACAGGTAATCAAAGAACAATCAAAGAATGGGGCAAATTTGGGCTTGATGGTCTCCCCAGATCCCGTGGCTTTGTATACACGTGCAAAATAAAGTCAAAGCTACAATCTTCACGTGGACCAGAGGCAAAATAAATGAGCAAGAACCTTTCAGTGCTTGGGAATTCCCTCCATTCATCCTTCCTCATCCTCAGACGCTGTTACAAGAAAATCCCTTATCAGATTGTGTTTATGACCCAGGGGAATGTGTAATTTCCTCTCTGCTCTCACTGGTTTTGCTAAAATAACAGAGCCAGAAATAACAGAAAGGAAATGCACTGCTCCAGCAGTGCAGGGGGTGGGCACAAAGATACTTTCACTCAAAAGCAGGGTGAGAGGGAAGCAGAGATGCTCTGTTTTATTTACAAAGTTGCAGCTGATTCCTGCAACATTAATTAACTCTTCAGGAGAGCCTTTGCTCGCCCTCAGCTGGAAAACACAAGTTTGGGACAGAGGGCCCTCTAATGAGTTCTCCAGTGACATCTGCCAGAAGTGAGGGAGGTGAGCGGGGCCTAACAGAAAAAAAACCAACCTGAAATGGTGAGAACGGTGATTCTTCAGCTGAGTAAGTGGAGATGATGCATTTCAAGAAGGAAGGAGGGAGGGAGGGAGGGAAGGGGGCATCGGTGCCAGACAAGAACTGCAGAGTAGCAAAACATTCCCCAGATAAAGAAACAGACCGGGCTTAAGAGAAACAGGGTAAGACAGTGCACGAGGGGGAAGGGGGAAAGGAAAATCAAATAAACACAACCCACAAAAGCAAACAAACGGGATAAAAAAAGAAAAAAACCAGACCAAACAATGTGATTTTGCAAGCGTAATATTTTGGCCAAGCAAAAATTAAATAACAACAGAGCGGCTCTCTTTTCCAACGTCAAGGGCCAATCATAAAATCACAGGCTGGTTTGGCTTGGAAGGGACCTTAGAGACCATGGGCAGGGACACCTTCCACTAGACCAGGTTGCTCCAAGCCCTGTCCAGCCTGGCCCTGAAGACCTCCAGCAGGTTTCCAGCAGGAAGCTGGCTCTCTGTTCTCCCTGTGCCATAACTGAACCAGAACAAGCATTCTGGAAAGTTCCTCATCCCTGCAGACTTGAACTAGTTGATAGTTTTAAATTAACGAAGTTTATGAGGGAGTTAATTCTGATCTCTGGTCACCCTTGGCTTTAGATCCCATGGTCACTGAAGGCATTTGCCACCAGGCTCCAAATTAGCACTGCTCCCTTTGACTGAGGCCAGCAAGTTTGGACACAGACCACTGCAAATTAAAGCCAGGTGTCTGTGCCCTGAAGCACCAGAGACAGCCCTAAGCACTTTAATGACATCTCTAAATAATTTTGACAGCAAAATTACTTCTCCTATGTCACCTTTACACTGCCCTTGACACAGCACTAACAAGATGATGTTGCTTTCCCTACTTCTATTTATTTGTCTGTCTTTCTTCCCATGCTTCTCTTTCTTTTCCTCAGAGCAGATTTTGTAGACCCGGTGGAGCACAGCGCTGCTCACCAGGCAGCCGTGCTGGCTGCAGCTGCTGATTTTCCTGGGTCAGACTTGCTCCCAGAGGGGCTGGGGAACTGCCTCTTCCTACAGCAGAGCCCAGCAGAGAACAGCGCCAGAAAGGACACTTCCAGGGAATCCGCACCATCCAAGTGTCCGTGGGATGAGGAAAAGCCCCCTGCAGCCTTTAGAGAATCCCAGGAGAAAATCTGCTCACTCCAAGCACAGCCCCTCACACAGCCCAACCTCGGCACAAATATCCTTTCCCCCTCGTCCAGGCAGGGTTGGATTGGCCTGTTTTTCACAAACACTGAACTCACACTCGGATCCTCCTCTGCCCTCCCATCACACAAGACCTTTTGCCTCCATTGTCTCACCACTGCTCCCTGGAAGAGCAGAAATCTCCACCACAGCTCCTGCAAAAACCTCCCCCACTTGGAGCTCCTTAAAGCCCACTGTAAGATAAAATTATTTTCCTAAGCCACAGCTGCTTACACATCTCTGCTGCTCACTCACAAGACTGCAATCCAATTAATATTTTCCTTTCCAGAGGGTATTTAATAATCCACAAAATTAAATCCTTCAGCATTGTGCTGGCACTCTGAGTGCCATTGATCTGGGTTTGTTTTGCCTCTGCACAGAACAATAACTGGTCCTTTTCCTGGGGCAGCTCCCACCCTCCAGCCCTCGGCCAGGGCAGCACGGAGCCACTGCTGCGTGCCCTGCTCAGAGCAGAGCTGGGGCCCTTAGGAATCACTTCCCATGCACAGCACATTTAAGAGCAGCTCTCACAGGTGCCACGCTGATTCCCATTCCCAGCCGTCAGTTTTCCCCTGAAAATCCCCTTGTGGAAGTGCTCTATGACCCAAAAGCAGCTGATTTTAGCGGCCCTCCCGTGACAGCAGCAGACACACAGGTTCCCACTGCCCTCGGGGCAGAAAGCTCTGCAGGCTGGACCCAAACTCAGCACCCCTCCCCAGGACTGGGGGGCTGTGTGAGTCTCTCACCCCGTGTAACACCAGTTTGGCCATAAAGGTGAAATCTGACTGATTTTGAATAAACTTTTGGTAAGGATTCAAGTTGAACTTCCAAGTCTGCAGTGCAACACGCAGGCTCAAATCCACCTGAGCCAAGTCCATTAAAAAAACAACACCGAACCAATAAAAAACCTGCAAACAAACCAAAAAAAAAAAAGCCCAACCATCTCAAAAACCTCCAACAAACACTAACCTAAACTGAAATGTGCTGGATTAAAAGCAACAAGCCAAATCAGCATGAAACCACAAATAAAAATCAACAGACTGTGCCAAAGACCTTGGGGGGATAAAGAGGTTTATAAGTCTGCTTTACAGAGGGGCTTTTTCCACATTCATAAGGGAGCCCCCAGGGACACGAAGGCAAAGTTATGAAAACAGTCCCCTGCACATAAACCCCAACATTCTCCAGCTCCCATCCTTAAGCCCACAGCAGCTCAGAAAGGAACCTAAATCTAATCTATTCAGTTAACAGGGAAATTTCAGAATTAATCCTGCCTCTACAGGCAGCCAACTAAATTCTCCAGCAGGCAAAGTCCTCTTTCCACAGGAAAGTTCTCTTGAGAGACTCACGCCCAGAGTGGGAGATTCCCCTTTGGTTAAACCTCTGAGGCTGGATCCCAGCACACAGGGATCCACTCAGCAGCCCAGGGATCTCCCTCCTTGCCCAGGTGCAGCTCTGCTCCTGGCTCTCCAGGCAGACTGTGGAGCAGCCAGGAGGGGATCACCGGGGAAGGGCAGCGAGTGGAGCCACAGCCAGAGCCCAGCATCACACAGCCACTCCTCGGGGGTGACACGGAGCTGCCTTCCACCCAAAACAGGGAACGGGAGAATGCTCAGAAACCTCAGGGCTAAATAACAGATTGTGCTCATTACTGGCACTCTGGTTTCGAAGTTAGCAGATAGTTCCTTTTTCCATCCCTGACCAAGTCTTGGACCAACGCCTCAACCTCGGGGCGGCAAACGAAAACAACGACGCTGATGACGGAAAGCAAAAAGCAGCAAATAAAAGGAATCACACATAAATCAAATCAAGAGCAAAACACAGCCCCAGTAAGCCAGTGAATTACCATTGTCAGTGACACAGTTGTGTACAACCACCCTGTGTCTCGGCATGCGATGGAGGAGACGGGGCAAAACCCAAACGTCATTTTATTGCACGTTTTGGTTTGGTTTCTTTGAATATGGCCATGTCACAAGAGCTTTGGGGAAGCCAGCCTTTCCTTCTTTCCCTGTGACCCAAACCCTCAACTCCAACATGGGCCACCTTTCAAATAGACAACCTGTCCAACAAAAGATGGGAGAAGAGGATGAGGAGCAGCCGATTTCCAGTCCTAACTCACTTTCAGAGGCAGCACTACTGGTATGGAAAACACAGCAAGGGTCACACTCTCTCTGATAAGGGAAACAATCAAGTATATCATAATGTCTTTCTGCTATTATCCTGGATATGTGATACTGGACTTCATAAATCTGAAGTATTTTCATTCATCAATGAAGATTTTAGAGCTGTTCTCCCCTCTCTCTGGCTATAAAAGTCCACTTTCAAGCCCAGCCCTGGCTGTGGGTTGGAAGTGGAGATGGAGGGAATGCACGAGTGGCATTTGGAGCACAGAGGGAAATTCGAGGGGGCAGAGGGAACCCTGCAGGGAATGGGTTTCACTAGAATAGACTGGAATCCATCCAGGCCTCCAAAGATGAACTGTGTCTGCCCAAAACCGTCAAGTACAAATGTGGGGGAAACCCCCTGTTCACATCTGACGGCTCACTGGGCCTCCTGTGCCTCCGCAAAACCGATGGAACTGCGACCTGTGCCACTTCTCCCCACCAGACCGGAAAAATCTCTGTGTGGGCACAAAGACCAGGGGCAGACACCGCTTCCCCGCCGGGGCCACCGCTGCGCGGCCGCACCCCCGCCCTGGGAAGGAGGGCTCAGCCCTCCCCGCATCCCAGCGCTCAGGGGATGCTCCCGCAGCCTCCCGCGCTGCCCCCTTCCCGCGGGCCCTCCCCGCATCCCAGCGCAGCTCGGCGCGACCCAGCGGCTCGGAGGGGCCCTCCCGCGTCCCCCCGCTGATGGATGGGCGCGGGGGCGGCCCGGGGGAGGAGGCGCCGGCGGGGCCGGCGCGCCGCGGCCGCTCCCCCCGCCCGAGCCTCGCAGGAAACCGGCGGTCGGTGGCGGAGC